>SNQJ01S0050127.1:61213-71952 GCA_010110895.2 Picea sitchensis
TGATTAAATTTTGTTGGAGAGGATGAGTTTTGAACCAGCGACCTATCCACCGAGTATAGAGCTTTCACCGAAGACCGTACACCACTGTGCCATGATAGTAATGGTAGGTTAAATGTGTTGATCACATGCAAGAGAGTCAATATTTTTCTTAGTCAAATACATCAAGCTTAGACGCGTTAACCCTAACCTAGCCACTTCCCCTAAAGAGAGTAATGTCTGTTTACAGACAAGTAAAAAAAAAACTTACGCCTAACCTTGTTTTCTAGTTAAGTTGTGCAAATGCGAAATGTCCTTGAACTCACCCTAAAAAAATTTGGTTGATGCAGGTTAAATCATACAGGATGGTTAGGACTCAAGGGAATTGAGACAGAGGGGCATCGTCGCAGGGACCGCCAGTGCCGCCACCACCATCGCCAGAACTAGCTCTTATACTACGCTCTTTAGAGGCCATAAATGAGACTTTAAAAGGGAGACAACCAACAGGGATCGAAGTGGATCCCCCATCATCTGGAACGTGTAATCTAGAAGCGTCGAGGGATTCAAGGGGAGGACCTCCACCCAAAGACATCACTAGAGAACTGCAGAAGATCAAACTTCCGGAGTTTGCCAGGGGTCGTGCCAGTGAATGCACGGAAACATGGTTGGAAGGCATGACAAGGTGTTTTTCCTTAAGGGACTATTCATCCACCTCAAAGGTGAAGATAGCGATTTTTCAGTTGAGAGACAGTGGCTTGAACTAGTGGGGCAACCTATAAAGACAACTTCATCTTACCCCAGACACCGTATCTTGGGAACTTTTCGAGGAGAGGTTCTGAAGGAAATATCTGCCAGCTTACTATGAGGAACAATAGGTAGGAGCGCTTCATGCTCTAGTACAGGGAAATAGGACCGTAGAATAATATGAGATTAGGTTTATGGAATTGGTCAAGTATGTTTCATATATGGATAATGACCAATGAAAGGAAGAACGCTTTGTCTATGGGTTGAACCCTAAGATAAGGGCTATGGTGGATATGTGGAAACCGTCTTTAGTAGCGGAAGCTGTGGAAAATGAATGGTATGCAGAGGAACACATGAACTTAACCGAAGGTATGAGACCGACCTTTCCGCATCATCCTGGGTTCGTGGGGAAGGCCCCTAGGACATTTCCTAGGGGAAGGGGCTCAAGGCCACCTCCATACGGTAACAAAGTTGCACCAAGGACAATAGCTGCAGGGATTTCAATGGAAGTAAATGTAGCATCGTGTTCATCACCAATGATGTAGATAGGTACACGACCATCTCAAGGAGAAGCTACTAGGGGCAGGGGTTCCAGAGGAAGGAACTCATTTCAGAGACAGTCATAGAACAGTGCACAGGGTCAATCTCATATTACCTGTTGGGGATGTGGAGGACCCCATTACCAGCATGATTGCCTAGAGTTACAATCAGGATTTGTGCATAGAGAAGGAAAGGCGCCTATGGGAAGAGCAAGTAGCAGCCACCATATCTACACAACGGTTAATAATCCCCAGACTGAACATCAATCCATGGTGGTGGAGTCATTCGATATGCTAAATCATATCAATGTTAATATTTTATTTGATTCTGGTGTGACAGATAGTTTCATTTCACCATATGTATTAGAAAAGAGTGGGTTGGCAGCCTACGGGCATGATGACTTTAAACAAGTCAATATGGCTTCAGGGGAAAAACAAGCGATAGGACCTAGCATTGATAATTGTATAGTATATCTGGGAGTGTGTACTACTAGGTTGAAGGTATATGTCACTGCTCTCAAGGCGTATGACATAATCATTGGAATGGATTGGTTAGAATCTCATCGAGCTTTGGTAGATTGTTTCACAAAAATGGTGCTTTGTGTCGACAATGAAGGAAGACCAATAGAGATCCAGGGTGTACGGAGAAATGTGTCATTACGCTTTATCTCAACTATGAAGGTTAAGTGATGCTTGAGGCAAGGGTGTCGACTATATGTAGTGGAAGAAGTGAATGAAAGGAAGGGACCCTCATTAGATCAGTACTTGGTATTGTCATAATTTAAGGATGTTTTTTCAAATGAGTTACCAGGGTTACCTCCCGAGAGGGAGCTTGATTTTACTATTGAGCTAAAAACTAGTGCAAAACCAATTTCCAAGACTCCGTATCGGATGATAGCACCAAAACTTTGTCAGTTGCAAATGCAGTTGAAAGAGTTACTGGACTTAGGGCTAATAAGGCCCAGTGTCTCACCTTGGGGCACACTAGTAATTTTTGTGAAGAAGAAGGATGGTTCCTTACAGTTGTGTATAGATTACAGGGACTTGAACTCTGCTACAATGAAAAATAGGTACCCAATGCCATGAATAGATGACCTCTTCGATCAGATGAAAGGAGTAGTCGTATTCTCAAAGATCGATTTGTGATCAAGGTATCACCAGTTAAGGATTAAGGAAGGCGATATTCCTAAAACTTCCTTTCGAACCCAGTTTGGACATTATGAGTTTTTTGTAGTACCTTTTGGATTGACCAATGCACCAACAATATTCATGAGCCTCATGAATAGAGTATTTCATAAATACCTAGACCGTTTTGTACAAGTCTTTCTAGATGACATCCTCATATATTCTAAGAACGAAAGAGAACACGAGGAACACTTGCGAGTGGTGTTGTCCTGCCTTAGAGAGAACAAATTGTATGGGAAGTTGTCAAAGTGTTCCTTCCTCCAGAGAGAAATCCACTATTTAGGTCATATCATTTCTGGTGAAGGAATCTCTGTGGACCTAGAAATGGTAAAGGTCATTATCGAGTGGCCAGTGCTAAAAAATGCCCATGAGGTGAGAAGCTTCATGGGGCTAGCAAGTTATTATCGGAGATTTGTGGAAGGATTCTCAAAAATAGTGAAACCCATCACCACTTTGCAGCACAAGAAGGTTAGGTATGAATGGACAGAAGAATGTGATAGTGCATTCATTGAACTTAAGAGGCTACTAACTAGTGCGCCAATTCTACGAGTGTCGGATATGGAAAATGACTTCATAGTCTGCACGGATGCCTCAAAGCAAGGGTTGGGGGCTGTGCTAATGTAGGATGGAGGAGTGATAGCTAATGCGTCAAGGAAGTTGAAGAAACACGAAGAGCTATATGTGACTCATGATTTAGAGTTGGCAGCTGTAATGTTAGCTCTGAAACTTTGGAGGCATTATCTTGTGGGGTGAAACTTTGAGCTCAAAATGGACCATCAAAGTTTAAAACATCTCTTCACTCAAAGGGATCTGAATGCCCGGTAAAGGCGATGGAGTAAGTTTATGAGTGAGTACGATTTTGGTATTTCATACATCAAGGGAAAGGAAAATGTGGTCGCAGATGCCTTGAGTAGGAGACCACGTGTCTTCTACTTGGTACCCTTAAAAGTCAATCTAAGGGAATGTGTGTTGATGCAAATCCAAGGAGACAATTGGTATTTAAAGGTTACTTCAAACCTCCAGAGTGGGAGGTAGTTAGATCCAAAGTATGAAAGATATAGTTTGGAAGCAGACAAACTATTGAGATATTGGGGAAGGATGTACATCCCTGAAGATGGGGATATTGAAAGAATCATATTGAAGGAAGCCCATAGAGAACTTTATTGTGCACATCTGGGTGTGAAGAAGATGTACGCAGACATGAGGAAACTTTTCTTTTGGGTAGGCATGAAGCAAAATGTAGTCCATTTCGTCTCCAAGTGCCTAGAGTGTCAAAAAGTGAAAGCCGACCATCATCACTCGGCAGGCCTCCTACAACCACATGATGTTCCTATGTCCAAGTGGGAATTCATCTCTATGAATTTTGTTGTGGGGTTGTTGCTCACATCTCATAGACACAATGCCATTCTTGTGATAGTGGATAAGTTAACCAAGAGTGCTCATTTTATTCCGGTTAGAGACACTTATGATGTCACTGATGTGGAACATGTGTTTGTAAGTGAGGTTATTCATTTGCATGGGATACCTAAGAATATCATTTCAGATAGGGACTTCAGATTCACTTCTAGGTTTTGGACAAGTTTGCAATCAGCATTGGGGACTCAGTTGAACTTAAGCACAACTTATCATCCTGAAACAGATGGGAAAACTGAGAGGGTAAATCAGGTCATGGAAGATATGCTTAGGATGTATGTCATGGATAATCAAACCTAGTGGGAGAAGTACCTACCTTTGGTAGAGTTTTCCTACAATAACAGTTTTCATAGCTCCATCAGAATGCCACCCTATGAATCTCTATATGGAAGGCCATGCAAAACACCATTGAGTTGGGAAAGATTAGAAGACCGAGTAACAGTTGGGCCAAAATTGATTCAAGAGGTTGAGGAACAGGTGATTCAAATTAGGCAGAGACAAAAGGAAGCATAGGATAGGCAGAAAAGTTATGCGGATGCACACAGGACCGATTGAAGTTATGAAGTGGGAGACCGGGTTTTCATTCGTACCAGCCCTAACAAGAGTATCATATAGTTCATGAAGGGGACAAATTTTTCACCTCGATTTATAGGACCATTCAGAATCCAAGAGAAAATTGGACCCGTTGCCTATCGTCTCGTAAGCCACCCCACCTGAATAAAACTCATAACATTTTTCATGTATCTATTTTACGTCATTATGTTGTTGATGAATCACATAAACTAAATTGGAAGGAATTGTAGGTATTGAATGTGGGAACTCTCACGGTAGAACCGTTACGCATATTGGACCGTAGAGTTCGACAGCTTCGGAACCGTCTGGTAGACCAAGTTAAGGTACAATGGGACAAGTATAGTCCAGGATCTGCTACTTGGGAAGACACCGAGACATTACGACGAGACTATCCCTCACTTTTTTGACCACCTCGAGAATATGTTTCTCGAAGGTTGGGTGTATGTAACACCACCTTTTGACTTAGACAACTAGGATTACCTGAGGCCTACATACTTTTATTTTCTATTCACAGTGAAACTATTAAATGATACACTTAAACTTTTAAGACGTATGAACCTTTATGAATGTTTAAATATTATTGATGATGATGGATATGATGCGATATATTGTGAGAATGTAAATTTTATGAATGTTTAAATATTATTGATGATGATGAATATGATGCGATCTACTATGTGAATGTAAATTTTATGAATGTTTAAATGTTATTGATGATGATGGATATGATGCGATATATTATGTGAATGAGAATCCTATGAAGGTTTGAATGCTATTAGAATGATGTTGGATATGATGCAATCTATTTGGTAAAAGATAATTTTATGAATGGGTGTCGAAATTGAATTATGGGATATTATGAGATCTATTTCTAACTTGAAAACTTTGATGTTAAGTTGTTGGTACATGGATACCAAATTGAAATGATGGTTGTAGGAAATTACATGATGATAATGCATAGAAATGTATGAGTTTGTGTTACAGACTAATCTGTAGGTTATGGGCTATGAAATAGCCAAGGGATAATGATGATGAAAATGGATGTCATGACCACTAGCCGAGAAACATTATGGTATGAATCTTTGTATGTGAAATTATATTGGTTTGGATACATTTCTATGATATGTGGACCAGTGTAGGATTTTAGGTGATGAGACTGCCCAAAACCGAATAAATGATGACAAAACTCCCAGCAACATGGTGCCACTGTATATTCCATTGTAGGGTGTGGACCCTAGTTATGATTAGGAGGGGTGGAGGCATTTCCCACCATGTATCCTCTGAAACCTGAAGTCATGTGTTGGAGCCGCCCTTAATTTATGATAACCCTTCACAATTTTCAGTCTTTGATACTTGAGTTCTAAAGATGGCCTTTTGATTTTTCTTCCCTCGGAATTTTGAAAAAATCCTACAACCTGGTCAAATAAGCAGCAATGTTTTTTCTCCACTTAAAACAAATCCGCTTTCGTAATAACAATCTGATATTTTTGCTTTATTTCGGGATCTCACAAGTCGGATACCTTAATTTTTTGATTTCTCATGTCCCGAGTCGCGAAACATTGAACTCATGTTAAGTTTGCACTCTAGGAAGTAGTCAGAGTAAAGTTTTTTAACTCAATGATTAGACGTCGTCGGGGTTTCGCGCCTCGGCGTTCGTCAAACTTAAATTTTTTTCCTTACAATCCCGAGAGTCGAGGACACGAGGTACTTGTGGGTTAACCCTGGTCAAAAACTAAAAGCAAAAAGTTAACCATAGTTAAAATGGGTTTCAGCGCTTCGTCCCTCGACGTTTTCTTTTCAAAAATCATGATGTCTAAAAGTCTGACTCACGAAACCGCGATGTGATTATAGTATGATTAATTAGTCACCTGATCCAAGTTTTCTTAATCCTAATTAAGTCTTAATTGTCGCTATCTCGCAGTTTCGTAACTCGGCATACTAATCTCCCAAAATTTTATCTTCGAAGTTCCGAGTCACGATACCGCGAGTAAAATGATTAGGAAATTAATCATGCCTTAAATCATGATTATCTTTTAAATCGAAATCGGTACTCACAGTCTCGCGAGTTGAAAACTTAAAATGTTAAAAAGAAATCCCTGATGCAGCGAAAAGCGAGAAGATTTTTTAACGTTGCTATATTTTGAATATTTTAAAATATAACGAGAAAGGTCCCGCGCATCGAGGCTTGCACATTTCCCAAGTTAACTTTTTGCTTTCCATAATCCGACTGACTGTCAAACCGCCAAACATTTATGATATTTATGAAGGATTAGGGTGAATTAGTGCTCAGATAATGTCTCCGATACTTCACCTCGAAGTATCAAGTCAATTCTCGACTGGTCGCATGTGTCCAATGTTCTGCAGGCAGAATTAATTGATTACTCAGACGATTCTGACGACAACAAAAGAGACGATTTACACACCAAGTATAAGATATTCGTCCAGTCTGGGATGCACTGAATAGCAACCAGGACCCAGTTGTTACCTTACTATGACATGATCCGCTGGGCTTTGGATCACGTAGACCTGCCCACCAGAACAATTATGAACAGTCAGCGAGTGACTATCGAAACTTTCCGACCCGAGCATTTACAAAGCATGTATAAGCTGCCTTCCACATCTGAATATACATATGGTGTGGATTTCTTAGAAGAATTCAAGGAAAAAGAGTGCATTCAATACGACAAAACCATGCCTGGTTTGATCAAAGATTGGGTTTCGCGGGCCGCGAAATTCAGGGCAAATGAGCAGGGCACCTATTCTATTTCTTCTTTGGAGCCACAGTATAAGTATGTGGCCATGATGACATGTCGACTGTTCGGGTGAGAAGACACCTCGCATTTCTATATCTCTTGGGTGCCTCTCATATTTCAGGTCACTGAAGGTTGCTCATTCAATTGGGCAAAGATGCTCTCAGACAGCTTGGCCAACAGGGTCATAGAGTATCGGGAGCAAAAGGAAAATAGGAAACCATCAACATTTTACATGTCGACATATATCATGGATGCGATATGCTCCATGACGCCTTTTCCCTTAATGATTTGGGCTTGGAATCCAACCCAAGAAAAACCAGTGCACGAATACCATGATAAATTATGGGAAAATAAAGCAGGAAATTTCCCATATGAGATTTTCAACTGGGTGATGGTGCCCCTGCACATCACTATTTTTGGTCACCCGCCACCTCGCATAGTGGATAGCGTTTCAATAGGTCTGAGCGGCATCGCAGATTGGTATGTAGAAGCAGAGTTCTCATACATCAGAGTTTTCGGGGCTTCTGTTCCCCCTCATGCACTACCTTTGTTCATTCCCGATAAACTAGCTTGTCGAGAGGTTGCGTGGCAAACAGTAATCGGAGGCATAAGCAAGGAACTCAAGGGCTATTCAAAGAAGGTATGGCCTTATTTTCCCATTTGAATGAATTCATACTCTTTATTATATTTCGGGCATGCCAAAGCCGAGGCTGCTGCCCTGGAGGACCTAAAGTTGGCCTCCATTGAGATTAAAAAACATGATCCACAGAAAATTGTGAGTAATCATCTGGCTCATGTTGGGCTTAAGAGATTCGAACACTAGAATTCCCCCTCGGATGACATTTTCCAAGGAGCGAGATCTTATGAAGAAGTGTTATCCCGGATCCAATCGCTAGCACCCAAAGACACAACAGTTGTGTTAAGATTCCAGGAGCATAGGCAAAGATGTCTTCCCACTGTTTTGGGAGGTTTGTCCATTGCCGAGACAAAACATAAAAATGTTGAAGATTCTACAGAGGTAATATCTATCCCTGGACAACAGCCGGAAGAGGAGAAAATGAGTAATCCCAAAACAAAAGAGAAGACTCCAGACCCTCCAAGAAAAAAGAGTTCGGAGGCTGAGGGAAAAACTCCAGACCCTCCAAGAAAATAGAGTTCGGAGACTGAAGGAAAAACTACAGACCCTCCAAGCAAATGAAGTTCGGAGGCTGAAGGAAAAACTCCAGACCCACCGAGAAAGCAGATAGCAGAGACTGAAAAAGAAACTCCAAATACTCCAAAAGAACAGAACCCTGCCAATACTCCAAAAGAATCAACAAAGCAAATAGGAAAACCCATCACCTCTGCCACACCCTTGCAGTCGACACAGGGAGATGTTAGCGAGGGATGGATATTTGGTGAAGAACTGAGGCCTATAAGGGCAGAGGAACTCCCTCCTAATGAGCTCTTTTTTGACAAAAAGAGAAAAGTTGTAGTGAAGCGAGAATTTTATCAAGAGGGAGAGTCCACTGTTAAAAAATACAAAATCATGACAGATGGCAAGAACAAGAAAAGTGACCAGCTTGCTACTGAAATCGCTGGAACACTGGGCGCCTACGCTTCAGAGAATCAATTCTCGGTTGGGCAGATGAATCACTAATTAAAAAGAAAAAATCACCTCATCAGGACCCTCGAGGCCAGGTTGGCTACAGCTACAGAAAATGCCAAGGGCCAGGCCAACATAGAGATGGAATAGGCTAGATTGGATGATAAAAATGAGATAGAAACGCTCAAAGTCAAGCTGGAGCAAGCACATTCTGTGATCTGAGACGGTCGGGTGCAGGCTGGTCAACAGATAAATATGATCACAGAGCTACAGGCTCAATTAGAGGTCGTTGAAAGCAGGGCGATCGACATAGAGGGGTTTAAATCCAGAGCGATCGATATTCAGAGCAGGATCTCTTTTGTACAGCAGAATCTGCTGGACAAAGTGGGAGCGATTCGAGAAGATTGCCTGTTGATGCATCAGATTTTCGAGAATCTGACCGTCAGAGAAAGAAAAGTTGAAGCTGCTCGGGTCGCCTTTCAAGAGGCGGTGATAGCTACTAACAACAAATTTTCTGCAGTTTCTCCCGTACTCACCATTGTTGAACAAACTAGAGATAACATTCTGTTAAAAGATTGGGAAAATAATATTACCTTAAGCAAGGAACAGGCCCAAAAAGTAACAAATTCATTAGAAGAAGCCTTCAATACTATTGATGGTGAGCTACTAGGTATGGAAAGTGGAGGTGATTCAAAAACGTTAAGGAAAATGAATGTAGAGCAGATTTCCCTCGACCTGAAAGAGAAGAATGAGAGAGATTCGACAGATATCTCCAAGATGGATAGGGTGGACATGGCTCAAGTTGACCAACACTTAATTCAACCTAGTGCACAACTAAGTGCCCTTCACATCGTTGATGCACAAATGGGAGATAAGTTGCCGCAGTTAGCCCGAGAGTGTTATTTCACCAAGGCCAGCTGTCAAGCGGAACCTTCGCAGCTTGTGTCCCAATTTGTGGAAAAATGTATCATGTGCACCGAAGCCGCGCAAAGACAAGTAGCTGGCGCCATTTGAAAATAGAGTAGGAGAAAAGAGAGTGATTTCTCTCTTTTCGGTTGTAACTGAATTTGCGAAACCGTTGAGTTTCTGAACTGATCTGCCAAGTTGTATAAATATACCACAAAAAGAAGAAGAAAAGGGGGTTGGACCTTTTTGGTATCGATTGTAATAGAGTTTTGCATTTGAAGAAGATAATATACAAGCAATTTGAAGATTCTCGATTTCGTCCAGACTGTATTATCAAGTTTGCTTCTTTGTACTTCATGTTTCATTTCATTCCACTCATTCATAACTGATGTGCTTTGTTATAATTTAGTACGACCACTACTATAACAAAAGAATTCTGATTTTCTGTCTCTGTCTATTGTCTTTCCTCTGCACCGGTTATCAGCGGGTGTAAGACCAATTCGCATTTTCAGAATTCTACGTTTATTTTTTGCTATGTCAGTTATCTTCTAACTAATTTCCTCTTCTTCTTATATGTGATTTTTCTTTTGACAGGAACCTCATGTTATACGCAGCTAAATGTTTCTCTTTCACATCACACTTTTATATTAAATTATAATGCAGTTACGGGAAAGGGCCTTCTTTTGCAATCTTTATTTCGTTCAGAAAACGTAAAAATCCCTCTTTATTTCGACCAAATTGAAACAACACTGAAATCTCTCCTTAAATTAGTTCCTACGATTACTGTTCCTCAATGAATGTACCTGCAGCTACACAACCTAATATTAAACCCGGACTATCTAATAAAACACATATTGCTTTAAACCTTTTCGATACAATCCTTAAAACTGCTAACACCCGGGAAGAACTTGAGCGTTCATGGGCAGCCATTGAACAAGATATTATCACTCAGGAACAGTGGGAAGCTAGACAACGAGAATGTAGAAATCCTCATTAGTTTCCTATACCGAAGGTTAACGTAATCCTCTTATAAATCTTTAACATACTTTCGGATGCCTTGACACT
>SNQJ01S0050127.1:87522-105958 GCA_010110895.2 Picea sitchensis
TATTAGGTCTTCTTACATCCGCCTTATTCTATTTTATTGAAAGTTCTTATTAATATTGACCTTTATTACATCCGAATACATTGATCTACCTATGTGCGGGTTAGGACCTTAACAGAGTTTCTGAACTGATCTCCCAAGTTGTATAAATATACCACAAAAAGAAGAAGAAAGGGGGCTGGACCTTTTTGGTATCGATTGTAATAGAGTTTTTCATTTGAAGAAGATAATATACAAGCAATTTGAAGATTCTCGATTCCGTCTAGACTGTATTATCAAGTTTGCTTCTTTGTACTTCATGTTTCATTTCATTCCACTCATTCATAACTGATGTGCTTTGTTATAATTTAGTACGACCACTACTATAACAAAAGAATTCTGGTTTTCTGTCTCTGTCTATTGTCTTTCCTCTGCACCGGCTATCAGCGGGTGTAAGACCAATTCGCATTTTCAGAATTCCACGTTTATTTTTTGCTATGTCAGTTATCTTCTAACTAATCTCCTCTTCTGCTTATATGTGATTTTTCTTTTGACAGGAACCTCATGTTATACGCAGCTAAATGTTTCTCTTTCGCATCACACTTTTATATTAAATTATAATGCAGTTACAGGAAAGGGCCTTCTTTTGCAATCTTTATTTCATTCAGAAAACGTAAAAATCTCTCTTTATTTCGACCAAATTGAAACAACACTGAAATCTCTCCTTAAATTAGTTCCTACGATTACTGTTCCTCAATGACTGTACCTGCAGCTACGCAACCTAATATTGAACCTGGACTATCAAATCAAACACATATTGCTTTAAACCTTTTCGATACAATCCTTAAAACTGCTAACACCCGGGAAGAACTTGAGCATTCATGGGTAGCCATTAAACAAGATATTACCACTCAGGAACAATGGGAAGCTAGACAACGAGAACGTAGAAATCCTCATTAGTTTCCTATACCGAAGGTTAACGTAATCCTCTTATCAATATTTAACATACTTTCGGATGCCTTGACACTGTACGTTAAGCCTTAGTACAGACTCAAGAACAACATCTTTCTGGCGCCGTTGCTGGGGAGCGAAGTTACGAAATATTTTCCCTAGGAAAACGACATTTATTTCATTGAAAGTGCGACTCCTTGATAGTGAACATTGAGTACACACATTTTTAAGGCTTTTTGAATCTTTCACTTGGCAACTCCACTGAAACAAAAACTGGCTTCTGGTAGAAAGAGTACCAGACATAACCCAGATGGCAAGCTGATTACGCCTGTTTCTGATCCAGAGAAACTTTTAAAATAAAAAAACCAACCTTTCAAGGCTAAGTGTCATTCGAAACCTTCTACTTCACACAGTCCTCTGTTTGATACCAATGATCCAATAAAAAACTGTTTCGAAGTTAGAAGTGAGATTCATCAGACTTTCCCATCCATACACAAGGGAAGAGATCCTTTGGAAAGTCCGTCGACAGTTAACATACCAACTTTTCTTCGACTGAATTTCCCAGTCTCGCCTGTTTCCCCACCAGAATCGATGGCAGCCACCGGAGGAGGTGGTGGAGGTGCTCCTGGAGGTGGAGTCGGAGGTCAAGGCCATGTCCCTCCTCCCAGAGTATTCACTAAAGTAGCAGCGAGGTACGCTCCCTTGGTTTTACCCGTCCCCCTCCATGATTTGCCTGAAAACTACATCAAAAATCTTCCTAAGTTTACCGGGGAGGGAGATCTAACCGCAGCTGAGCATATAAATTTCTTTGATCAATTCCCAGACATTCGTGGTATCGAGCACGAGGATGTTTATTCGAGACTCCTTGTCCAAACCTTTGAAGGACCAGTCCGAAATTGGTTTCGGAGCTTACCCGCAGCCTCTATTCTATCATATGACGCTCTGGAAGATGCCTTCCTAAGACA
Organism: Picea sitchensis; assembly: GCA_010110895.2. Lineage (NCBI taxonomy): Eukaryota > Viridiplantae > Streptophyta > Pinopsida > Pinales > Pinaceae > Picea > Picea sitchensis. The sequence goes on from SNQJ01S0050127.1 coordinate 89,415, forward strand.
ATGGGGAGAGCGAAAAGATCACTTATATTATCTTACCGAATTTGGGTCTCTCAAGAAGAAGAACTCAGAAACGGTTATGGAATTTATTCTAAGATTCAACAAACTGTATAATAAGATTCCAGCCGCAGTTAAACCCTCTGAACCCTCAGCTAAAGTGAGTTTCACGGGAGCTTTCGAGCCAGATTTCGCACTACTTTTGTGAGAAAGAAGAGGAGGCACCCTAAATAGAATGCAAGACGATGCTGTCGAAATTGAATCTAATATGATGGATTCGGGAAAATTAAAATCTAAGGTCGAAACGGTCAATCGCGATAATAGACGCTATAGGGAACCAGCGGGTCCTTCGGGCTCAAATCGATACACTAACGACAGGGTAGATGATATGGCCCGAGTGATTAAAGAACTGTCTAATAAAATTTCTAGGATGGAGTTGGAACAGGTTAGAGTTGATTCTTCAAATAAAAAGGACTTCAGGAGAAACCTGAACCCCCAAAATCAACAGAGACAAATCAAGAATGAAGATAAAAAAATACAAGCTCCACTAAAAAACGAAAATTTTATAGGAGCAAATGACCTCCAAGATTTCGGAGATTCAAAAGACGAAGTCGCGTGTTTCGGTGATGAATGTTCGCAACCATTTTTTACCAGGGAAGACTATGAGAAATCTTACCCCTCAACCGTCTAATGAAGATGAAGAAGGTAATCGTATTGACCTCGGCATATCTCAATCAGAAACAGAAATGATAGCGGCTGATTTTCAACCCAGATACAATCTGAGATCTAAAACTAAGCCCACCTCAATTGACCAACCTAAGAGAATCCTTCAAAGAGGTCAAGCTCATGAACCTCCTTTGGAAGAAACATCGTTACCCAGCAATAAAAGCAAGATAACTAAAACTCAAGAGTCCGAGGTGAAAAAATTTGAAACTCAAACAAAAGAAGCCGAACCAGTAGATAAATTTACATCTTCAACTAAGAACATGAGTGATAAGGCGGTTCAGACAAGTAAGTCGGAAAGAAAAAATTCGGAAATCCCAACCAAAGAGACGGAAAAGGTAAATACATCTTTCAGTCTAGAAAATGAATTAAGTAAAATTAAGATACCGATTCCTTTGGTAGAATTAGCAAAAAACCCCACTTATCATAAGAAAATTGCCAAAGTCATGGGTGTCTATGAGTCAGAAAGTCACTCTGATGTTATCAACCTAGAAGACGACAGACTTAACATAACCTTTGGTCCTCATTTTGAGGGATACAAAGACAACGTCGCTCCTTTCTATATTACCCTGAATATACATGATCAGTTACTGCATAACTGTATGTTAGACTCCGGGGCTTCACATAATGTTATGCCCAAAATTATAATGGAGAGGTTGGGCCTCCAGATCACTAGACCCTATGGAAATATATACTCTTTCGATTCGAGAAAGGTTAAATGTATGGGGATGATAAAATATTTGGTAGTTACCCTGGCTCAGGTCCCGGTCAAGAGTATCCTGATGGATGTGGTTATCGCAGATATTCCCCCCAAATATGGTATGTTGTTATCCAGATCATGGGGAGCCAAGTTGGGGGGTTCTCTACAATTGGATATGTCATATGCCACAATCCCTATATTCAGTGGTCAGTTTACCCGTTTGTACAGAGAAACAAGACTAGCGTATACTGTCAGTGATCCTCAGAACCCAAATAACTTCCCCATTTACGTTGCAGACCAAGATCTAGGGAATTGCATATTGTCATTTGATGATGGTTTAGATGGGTGTCCAGAAGAACTTGATATGAAGAAGGAAGAACTTAGCCCCTTGACTGGAGAGCTATGCAAAAATGGTATCTGGAAAATGTACTTCGATGGCGCCTCGTCTTCGGAAGGAGCTGGTGCTGGCATACTTTTGGTAGCACCTGAAGGTAAATTTATTGTTCCTTTCTCATATCGTTTGCAGTGGGACATAGATTACACCAATAACGTATGTGAGTATGAAGCATTAATCTTAGGTTTAGAGGCTGCAAATAAATTAAATATAAAAAACTTGGAGGTTTACGGTGACGCTGAATTGATAGTAAGACAAGTAAACCGACAATACCTAGCCAAGCACCCTAGACTAAGAACATACATAAATTGTGCTTGGGATTTGATGGAGAATTTTTTCTCATCTGTAAAAGTCCATTTTATTCCGCGCACAGAGAATCTACATGCTGATGCATTGGCTAAGGCGGCCTCAACCTTTTCTCCTCCCACGAACGTTAAACTGAAATATCATATTGAAATCAGATATAAACCCTCTATACCAGACAATGTACGACACTGGCAGGTCTTCGAAGATGACGAACAAATTCAGAAATTCCTTATGGCAGTAGGTGAGTTCTCTGAAACTCATCCAGACCAAGAGAATCAAAACGACCTGATGTGGATTATGCAAGAGGGTGAAGATCCTGAAACCTTTCGAGAAAAAATAGTGGATCATCGTATGTTGGTCCTTAAAAACAACCAAATTCCGAAAGGTTTAATACCTTTAGAAAGACTTTTCGATCAGAACGACGTACCTGTGAAATCCACTTTGCAGCCCCAACCAAAAGAAGTGGAGGATTGCGACATAGGAACTGAAAAGGAATCCAGGATAGTAAATATATCTAGGTTCCTCCCTCCCAAGGTAAAGGCCCAGTACAGAGACCTTCTCAGACAGTACAAAGACGTTTTCGCCTGGTCCTATGATGAGCTTAGAACGTATGACACTTCCATAATTGACCACAAGATACCTTTGAAACCCGGGGTCAAGCCGTTCAGGCAAAAGCTTAGGCAAATTAACCCCATTTTGTTGCCTGTGATTGAAAAGGAAGTTAAGAATATTTTATATGCGAAAATAATCGTGCCTCTGAGGTACTCAGACTGGGTGGCGAATTTGGTCCCGGTCAGGAAAAAGAATGGAGAAATCAGACTGTGTGTAGATTTATGAAACTTGAATAAGTCTTCCCTTAAGGATAATTATCCGCTCCCCAAGATGGACCACATCCTGGAAAAGGTAGTCGGAGAAAATCGAATGTCTATGGTAGATGGGTTCTCTGGGTATAACCAAATCGCCGTGAACGATCAAGACCGAGAAAAAACTACTTTCACCACACCATGGGGTACATTCATGTATGATAAAATGGCGTTCGGTTTGATGAATGCAGGTGCCACATTCCAGCGTGCTATGGACATTGCCTTCGTGGGAGAAAGAGACAAGTTCATGGTCATCTACCTTGATGATTTGACGGTTTATGAAGAACATTTGGTCCACCTAAAGCAGACTTTCAAAAAATGCCGCAGGTATGGTTTGTTCTTGAAACCAAAAAAATCACATTTCGCTATGCGAGAAGGTAAGCTTCTGGGACATATTGTATCAAAAGATGGGATTAGGATTGATCCTAAGAGGATTGAAGCAATAGAAACTATAAATATTCCCAGAAATGTAAAAGAGATTCAATCCTTCTTAGGTACAATAAAATTTTTACGAAGGTTTATCCCCAATTTTGCTGAGATTGTCAAATTGATCACAGGGATGTTGAAGAAAGATAGCAAAGTCAATTGGACGGCCGAGGCTAAAGCATCGTTCGCGCATATTAAGAAATTCATCAGTGAGGCACCTGTGTTAGTAAGCCCAGATTACATGAAAGACTTTCTTATCTTCTCGTTTGCTTCTGAACATACTATCGCTGCAGTGCTCCTGCAAAAAAATGACGAAGGTTTCGAACTGCCGATCGTGTTTTTCAGCAAGAGTCTTAGAGATGCCGAACTAAAGTATGACATCATTGAAAAGCAGGCGTACGCAATGGTGAAAGCACTAAAAGCATTCAGAATGTATGTCCTGCATTCGAAAATTATCGCGTGCGTGCCGACCAGTGTTGTGAAGGATATCTTGGTACAACCAGATAGTGATGGAAAACGAGGGTGTTGGCTCGCCAAAATACAGGAATTTGATCTGGAAGTCAAGCCTACTAAACTGATAAAGGGCCAGGGTCTGGCCAAACTCTTGGCCGAGTCTAACCTTAGAGCTCTTGATATCAATTGCCTCCAAGGGGAGGACGGAGACACACATTTGCAAGAGCTAGATGACCAGACACATCCAAGCAAGGTTGAAGAAAAATTCATATAATCAGGCTGGTATAAAGACATAGTTTTCTATTTGTTAAACCTGAAATGTCCAGATGGATTATCACCAGCCAAATGCAGAACTTTGAAGCTCCATGCTGTAAAATATTGCATCGCCGAAAATCAGCTATACTGGAAGGATCCACTCGGGTTTTTACTAGTCTGTCTGGTTGAGTCAGAAACTCCACGGGTTATACAAGAATTTCATGAAGGAATCTGTGGAGGACACCATGCATGGAGAGCCACAGCCTACAATATCCTGAGGGCCGGATACTATTGGCCGAAACTATTTTCGGACGTCAATGCCAAAGTGCATGCCTGTTACTCGTGTCAAATATTCGCTGGTAAGAAGAAACTCCCTGCACTACCACTTGTTCCTGTCAAAACCGAAGCTCCATTTCAACAATGGGGTCTAGAATTTATGGGGGAAATTAATCCCCATTCCAGTGCTCAACATAAGTGGATATTAACAACCACAGATTATTTACAAAGTGGGTGGAAGCCATTCCAACCAAAAGGGCAACAGACTCGGTGGTGATCGACTTCTTGGAAGATAACATCTTGTCAAGATTCGGGTGTCCCCGAAAGATTGTTACTGACAACGCCTAGGCCTTCAAGTCCATGGCTATGATCAACTTCTGTCAAAAGTACAATATCGTCCTCGGCCATTCCACTACTTATTACCCCCAGGGAAACGGGCTGGTCGAATCATCTAACAAGAGCCTGGTAAATGTAATAAAAAAAGTACTGGATGAAAATTAAAGGTCCTGGCATGTGCACCTGAAGTACGCATTGTGGGCGAATCACATCAGCACTAAAAGTTCTATCGACATTTCTTCGTTTCAAATGGTCTATGGTACAGATGTGGTTCTACCCATAAACTTAGAATTGCCAGTAATGAAGTTATGGTAGGATCAGAACGAGGAACCCAATCATGTAACCAGGAGAATTAACCAGCTAATCGAGGTTCAACAACATAGAGTGGAGGTTGATGAGAAAATGCAGAAGTATCAGGACGATATGAAAGCATTGTTTGACCTCAAGGCAAAGGACAGAGAATTCCTCCCAGGTGACTTAGTGTTAATATGGGATAAGAGAAGGGAAGAAGCCGCGAAGCATGGAAAATTTGATCACCTTTGGTATGGACCATTCAGGATTTCGGCTCCAGAAGGAAAAAAATCCTTTCTTCTGGAAAATATTGATGGAGAATTTTTCAGCGCCCCTGTCAACGGGCGGTATCTAAAGCACTACATGACGTAACCTTGTCAGAAAAAAAAATAAAAAAAAAATAAAAAAAAAAAATAAAAAAATTTGTAAATAAATAAATTTCATTATGAGTGTTTTGTACATACTTATATTTTCGTTCAAACATTTACTTTTAATTTTTTGGTTTTCGTTCCTAAACTCTCAACACATTTCCAATAATAGTTGTATTTGTTTTTACAGGATTCCAGCTGCAGATGAAATTAACAGGAAAAGTAATTTGCAGGTCGGTGTCAGGAATGGAACGGCATAAGACAGGTGATACCCAAAATTTAGTTACATAGTGCACCAAAGAAAATGAAAAGAAAAGGTAAAGGTGAGCTCTCGAAAAACACAAGTTATAAACGATTGTTTTAAATAAACCAAGGTAACGTTTTTTAAATTGCAGTATGGGTTAAAATCTTTGGATTATAGTGATTTGAACGAATACTCTAAATTTGAAAATAGCGAGTCAGAATATCTCTCCCTAGAGTTACCCAGAAAATACAGTCTTGTACTGTTTCGACCTTTTGTGTGTTCAGTCACTAAACCGCTGCCTTATATCCTGTCCATCCATGGGTCTAACTTTAAGAAAATCGTTATCCTTCCGAGTTATTGCAACGGGATAAAAGTTTTTCATTTTAAGCCTCAGAGGTTTTGAAACAGATCTTGATAGGGAAGCTGGTCTTCACAACTACTCGTTTCCCTACTAAATGAAGGAACGTTTAGAGCGATCTTAACTTTCCTAGGCTTTTAAACAGCGTCGGAAGAATCAAAGTTTGCTCAGATCGGATGCCCCTTAAAGAATAAAATCCCCTTTTTCCCTAAGAATGAAGGTTTTGTGAAGGTCACGGGAAGCTTGGTACTAAGTAACCAAAATAAGTTGACAGACCTCTGATGCAAAATATTACACAGATATCAGCCCTGATATAAACTGATTGCTCCCATCTTCGTGCTTTAAAAGTAAATTATAAGACAGGTGGTGAAAGGAAATTCAGAAATGCTTGCCCCCACCTAGTCCAAGGAGACGACGAAAGGAAATTTAGAAATGATTGCCCTCGTCTCAGCGTTTAAACGCATAAAAATTTTCCGAAGTGGTGAAAAGAAATTCAGTAAAAAAGGGTCAGACAACTTCACTGGGGTACTGAACAGGCTCGCTGGCAGTGAAGCAATGTCTGAGATATCTGTAAGGCCATCATACAGGAATACCAATCTACTCTGGTAACCAATGCTTTCTTAAAACCTGATCAACATCCCAAATTCAAACGAGACTTCCCATTTTAAAAAGATATATAATTTAATCCATTTGTTGCAGGCCGAGAGACTCAAGAACTGTTGAATCTCCTAGGGTTGTTTCGACTGTCTTGAAACTTACCCAAATTTTGGTAGTGGGATGGGGAAAATTGTGAAAGATACTACAACTGTGTCGAAAAGAGTATCTGATTTAAAAAAAAAAAAAAAACTTCGCAAGGTAAAAAACTTTCCTTGGTTTTTCCGCAGGTTTGAACTTCTAACTCCATTTACCCAATATTGGCACGTGGTCTACTGTTCTTCCTGCCTCACAAGAAGGCGTGATCCCTATTTGGAACCTATGTTGGAGCCGCCCTTAATTTATGATAACCCTTCACAATTTCAATCTTTGATACTTGAGTTCTAAAGATGGCCTTTTGATTTTTCCTCCCTCGGGATTTTGAAAAAATCCTACAACCTGGTCAAATAAGAAGCAATGTTTTTTCTCCACATAAAATGAATCCGCTTTCGTAATAACGATCTTATATTTTTGCTTTATTTCGGGATCTCACAAGTCAGAGACCTTGATTTTTGGATTTCTCACGTCCCGAGTCACGAAACGTCGAACTCATGTTAAGTTTGCACTCTAGGCAGTAGTCAGAGTAAATTTTTTTAACTCAATGATTAGACGTTGTCGGGGTTTCACGCCTCGGCGTTCGTCAAACTTAAATGTTTTTCCTTACAATCCCGAGAGCCAAGGACACGAGGTACTTGTGGGTTAACCCTGGTCAAAAACTAAAAGCAAAAATTTAACCATAGTTAAAATGGGTTTCGACGCTTCGACCCTCGACGTTTTCTTTTCGAAAATCATGATGTCTAAAACTCCGACTCACGAAACCGCGATGTGATTATAGTATGATTAATTAGTCACCTGATCCAAGTTTTCTTAATCCTAATTAAGTCTTAATTGTCGCTATCTCGTAGTTTCGTAACTCGGCATACTAATCTCCCAAAATTTTATCTTCGAAGTTCCGAGTTGCGATACCGCAAGTAAAATGATTAGGAAATTAATCATGCCTTAAATCACGATTATATTTTAAATCGAAATCGGTACTCGCAGTCTCGCGAGTTGAAAACTTAAAATGTTAAAAAGAAGTCCTCGATGCAACGAAAAGCGAGAAGATTTTTTAATGTTGCTATATTTTGAATATTTTAAAATATAACGAGAAAGGTCCCACGCATCGAGGCTTGCACATTTCCCGAGGTAACTTTTTGCTTTCCATAATCCGACTGACTGTCAAACCACCAAACATTTATGATATTTATGAAGAATTAAGGTGAATCTACGAATAAATAAGATCGGATTTTTACGCAATCAATTTGTTGCTAATTGCGATTGGATAGACTTATTACGGAGAGTACAGAAGTTTCAAATATGTACGGGAGTCTCATTTTTTTATAATGAAAACTTTTTTCATAAGCAAGCAGAGCTCGTCATTTTCGAGTGAATTAACTTCTGCATGTATACGTAGGTTTATCGCAGAAGAGCGAAAACGCAAGCTTCAGTCATGGCCCCGCAGAAAGCGACGAAGGAAAATGTCGAAGTTACAAGTCAGAGCTCAGACAATGTCTCTGATACTTCACCCTGAAGTGTCAAATCAGTTCCTGACTCGTCGCATGTGTCCAATGTTCTACAGGCAGAATTAGTTGATTACTCAGACGATTCTTACGACAACGAAAGAGACGATTTACACACCAAGTATAAGATAGTCATCCAGTCCGGGATGCACATAATAGCAACCAGGCCCCGGTTGTTACCTTACTATGACATGATCCGTTGGGCTTTGGATCACGTAGACCTGCCCACCAGAACAATTATAAACAGTCAGCGAGTGACTATCGGAACTTTTCGGCTCGAGCATTTACAAATCATGTATAAGCTACCTTCCACGTATGAATATACATATGGTGCGGATTTCTTGGAAGAATTCAAGGAAAAAGAGTGCATTCAATACGACAAAACCATGCCTGGTTTGATCAAAGACTGGGTTTCGCGGGCTGCAAAATTCAGGGAAAATGAGCAGGGCATCTATTCTATTTCTTCTTTGGAGCCACAGTATAAGTATGTGGCCATGATGACATGTCGACTGTTCGGGCGAGAAGACACCTCGCATTTCTATATCTCTTAGGTGCCTCTCATATTTCGGGTCGCTAAAGGTTGCTCATTCAATTGGACAAAGATGCTCTCAGACAGCTTGGCCAACAGGGTCATAGAGTATCGGGAGCAAAAGGCAAATGGGAAACCATCAGAGTTTTACATGTCGGCATATATCATGGATGCGATATGCTCCATGACGCCTTTTCCCTTGATGAGTTGGGCTTGGAATCCAACCCAAGAAAAACCAGTGCACAAATACCATGATAAATTATGGGAAAATAAAGCAGGAAAGTTCCCATATGAGATTTTCAACTGGGTGATGGTGCCCCTGCACATCACTATTTTTGGTCATCTGCCACCTCGCATAGCGGATAGCGTTTCAACAGGTCTGAGCGGCATCGCAGATTGGTATGTAGAAGCAGAGTTCTCATACATCAGAGTTTTTGGGGCTTTTGTTCCCCCTCATGCACTACCTTTGTTCATTCCCGATAAACTAGCTTGTCGAGAGGTTGCGTGGCAAACAGTAATCGGGGGCGTAAGCAAGGAACTCAAGGGATATTCAAAGAAGGTATGGCCTTCTTTTCCCATTTGAATGAATTCATATTCTTTATTAGATTTCGGGCATGCCAAAGCCGAGGCTGCTACCCTGGAGGACCTAAAGTTGGCCTCCATTGAGATTAAAAAACATGATCCACAGAAAATTGTGAGTAATCATCTGGCTCATGTTGGGCTTAAGAGATTCGAACACGAGAATTCCCCCTCGGATGACATTTTTCGAGGAGCGAGGTCTTATGAAGAAGTGTTAGCCCGGATCCAATCGCTAGCACCCGAAGACACAACAGTTGTGTTAAGATTCCAGGAGCATAGGCGAAGATGTCTTCCCACTGTGTTGGGAGGTTTGGCCATTGCCGAGACAAAACATAAAAATGATGAAGATTCTACAGAGGTAATATCTATCCCTGGACAACAGCCGGAAGAGGAGAAAACGAGTGATCCCGAAACAAAAGAGAAGACTCCAGACCCTCCAAGCAAAAAGAGTTCGGAGGCTGAGGGAAAAACTCCAGACCCTCCAAGCAAACAGATTTCAGAGGCTGAAGGAAAAACTCCAGATCCACTGAGAAAGCAGATAGCAGAGACTGAAAAAGAAACTCCAAATACTCCAAAAGAACAGAACCCTGTCAATACTCCAAAAGAATCAACAAAGAAAATAGGAAAACCCATCACCTCTGTCACACCCTTGCAGTCGACACAGGGAGATGTTAGCGAGGGATGGATATTTGGTGAAGAACTGAGGCCGATAAGGGCAGAGGAACTCCCTCCTAATGAGTTCTTTTTTTACAAAAAGAGAAAAGTTGTAGTGAAGCGAGAATTTTATCAAGAGGGAGAGTCCACTGTTAAAAAATACAAAATCATGACAGATGGCAAGAACAAGAAAAGTGACCAGCTTGCTACTGAAATCGCTGGAACACTAGGCGCCTACGCTTCGACGAATCAATTCTCGGTTGGGCAGATGAATCACCAATTAAAAATAAAAAATCACCTCATCAGGACCCTCGAGGCTAGGTTGGCTACAGCTACAGAAAATGCCAAGGGCCAGGCCAACATAGAGATGGAACAGGCTAGATTGGCTGATAAAAATGAAATAGAAACGCTCAAAGTCAAGCTGGAGCAAGCACATTCAGCGATCTGAGACGGTCGGGTGCAGGCTGGTTAGCAGAGAAATATGATCACAGAGATACAGGCTCAATTAGAGGTCACTGAAAGTAGGGTGATCGACGTAGAGGGGTTTAAATCCCGAGTGATCGATATTCGGAGCAGGATCTCTTCTGTACAGCAGAATCTGCTGGACAAAGTGGGAGCGATTCGAGAAGATTGCCTGTTGATGCATCAGATTTTCGAGAATCTGACCGTCAGAGAAAGGAAAGCCGAAGTTGCTCGGGTCGCTTTTCAGGAGGCGGTGATAGCTACTAACAATAGATTTTCTGCAGTTTCTCCCGTACTCACCATTGCTGAACAAACTAGAGGTAACATTCTGTTAAAATATTGGGAAAATAATATTACCTTAAGCAAAGAACAGGCCCAAAAAGTAACGAATTCATTAGAAGAAGCCTTCAATACTATTGATGGTGAGCTGCTAGGTATGGAAAGTGGAGGTGATTCAGAAACGTTAAGGCAAATGAATGTAGAGAAGATTTCCCTCGACCTGAGAGAGAAGAATGAGAGAGATTCGGCGAATATCTCCAAGATGGACAGGGTGGACATGGCTCAAGTTGACCAACTCTTAATTCAACCTAGTGCACAACTAAGTGCCCTTCACATCGTTGATGCACAAATGGGAGATAAGCTGCCGCAGTTAGCCCGAGAGTGTTATTTCGCCGAGGCCAGCTGTCAAGCGGAACCTTCGCAGCTTGTGTCCCAATTTGTGGAAAAATGTATCATGTGCATGGAAGCCGCGCAAAGACAAGCACCTGGCTCCATTTGAAAATAGAGTAGGAGAAAAGAGAGTGATTTCGCTCTTTTCAGTTGTAACTGAATTTGTGAAACCGTTGAGTTTCTGAACTGATCTCCCAAGTTGTATAAATATACCACAAAAAGAAGAAGAAAGGGGGTTGGACCTTTTTGGTATCGATTGTAATAGAGTTTTGCATTTGAAGAAGATAATATACAAGCAATTTGAAGATTCTCGATTCCATCCAGACTGTATTATCAAGTTTGCTTCTTTGTACTTCATGTTTCATTTCATTCCACTCATTCATAACTGATGTGCTTTGTTATAATTTAGTACGACCACTACTATAACAAAAGAATTCTGGTTTTTTGTCTCTGTCTATTGTCTTTCCTCTGCACCGGCTATCAGCGGGTGTAAGACCAATTCGCATTTTCAGAATTCCACGTTTATTTTTTGCTATGTTAGTTATCTTCTAACTAATCTCCTCTTCTGCTTATATGTGATTTTTCTTTTGATAGGAACCTCATGTTATACGCAGCTAAATGTTTCTCTTTCGCATCACACTTTTATATTAAATTATAATGCAGTTACGGGAAAGGGCCTTCTTTTGCAATCTTTATTTCGTTCAGAAAACGTAAAAATCTCTCTTTATTTCGACCAAATTGAAACAACACTGAAATCTCTCCTTAAATTAGTTCCTACGATTACTGTTCCTCAATGACTATACCTGCAGCTATGCAACCTAATATTGAACCCGGACTATCAAATCAAACACATATTGCTTTAAACCTTTTCGATACAATCCTTAAAACTACTAACACCCAGGAAGAACTTGAGCGTTCATGGGCAACCATTGAACAAGATATTACCACTCAGGAACAGTGGGAAGCTAGAAAACGAGAACGTAGAAATCCTCATTAGTTTCCTATACCGAAGGTTAACGTAATCCTCTTATCAATCTTTAACATACTTTCGGATGACTTGACACTGTACGTTAAGCCTTAGTACAGACTCAGGAACAACATTGACAATGCTTGCATAAAGTGTTGGTTGGTTTTGTGATCTGCGACATTTCTCTAACTATTTCACTTTTGTTGAATTGGACAAGGTTATCAAAATGTATGTGCCCCATTCTTTTGTTCCATAACCAACTTTCATTTTCCTTTCCTAGGCAACACTTTTCATTTCCAATTTCGCTTAATACATATATGTTGCTTGAAGTTCTCGCAACTGTTGCAATCAATTTTCCCTAACCTTCTTTTCTTATCTCGCACTTTTGTGAATCGAAAGTAAATTTATGACCTTGTTAACACATTTGACTCACACTTAGAAGATTATGTTTCATATCTTCTACTAGTAGAACATTTTATGCCTTGGTATTCATGTTCCCAATTCTGACTATGCCTTTTCTAATGATTTTAGCTGAATCATCATTTCCGAAGGAGACTGATCCATCTCTTTCCTTTCTTAATGTAAGAAACTTGTCTCTATCACCTGTCATGTGTTTTGAACAACCACTATCAACATACCAACCACGTTTCTTTTGCTTAGCTTGTAGAGAAAGTGTGCATTCTTCATTGCTACATTGATTCTTCTTTCTTATCCATGTCCTTTTCTAAGGTTCCTGTCTGTGACTGTTGTTGTTCTGTTGTGGTTCTCTAGGAGGGACTTCCATTTTTCAATATTTGGCCATGTGTCCAAAGTTGTTACATTTGTAGCATTCCACTTCAGTGCTCAAAGATTCAAACTTGTTGTAACTTCTTCTTTGTGTTTCACTAGGCCTTATTGAATAACCCTTTTGTGTATGACTTTCAAATTTGTTTATGTTTCTATTTTTAGCTCTACAATTCACATCTTTATGTCCAAAATTTTTACATGCATAACATAAACCAAAAAAGATAGTTTGATACCTGGGAGTTGAAGATATTCTGAAAGGAGTTACTCTTATGAATCCTTCTTCTTCCCGAGGCCTATCTGTTTCTGTCTATCATTCATTATGAAATCTAAATCTTCTCAGTGGAGGAGTGTCCCTGCAATTTTCTTTGTAGACCTTCCTATCCCCTTTGATTGTTTCTGCATAGCATTTTGGATATGTTTTTTGTTCTGTTGTTTTGGAGCTTGATCCCTTTTCTGTCTGATTGTATCCAAGTCCGGACTTGTCATGATGAGGTTTTTTACTGTCGATAATGTCATTCAAAACTTTTGAGTTGTTTTGCATATTTTTCTTTTGAAGATCCTTTCTTAATGTGACAATTTTTGCTTCCAAATTTCCAATGATCCTGTCTCTTCCTTCTAGCTATTCTTTGAGTGCTTCTTCAATTCTTTTATCTTATTCAATTTGAACCTTCAAATTTGTGATCATTTGTTATAGTTCCTGAGTGTTTTCTTTATTGTCTAGTTCCCCTTGTAGTTTCATGTTTTTCTTCTTTTCTCTTCTGATAACTTCTATGGCACACAACAATTCTTCTCGGTAGTCAACTTCTGCATCTTCATATTCTTCTTTGGCCTCTTCATATTCTTCTTCGAAGTCTTCTTTATTAGATTCTTCTACTACCAAGAATATAACTCTTTATGTCTCATTGTCAATGACTTCATCTTCATCTGATGATGAGATGTCTTCTTTGGTGCATAAGATTTTCTTGAAAACTTTCTTTGTGGTTCTTTTTCTTTTATATGTTTGTTTTCTATTTGAGTAACCTTCATCATTTCTCTTTTTCTTATGAGGACATTTGTTAGAAAAATGACCAATATCATCACAATTAAAACAAATCAAATGAAGCTTACCTCTATACCTAATGTTGGTTCCCTTGTTCAATATTCTTATAAAGTTGGCCACTTCTTCATCATCTTTCGAGATGTCACTGTTGCTGTTATGTTCTTTTTCTTTTTTCTTTGACATTTTGGATGATTTGAAGGTTGCTTCTTTTATATCTGGATTTTCCTGTTCAGTTCTCATTTCATATGCTGTGAAGATTCCATGTAGTTCGTCCATGCTTATTGAGTTTAGATCTCCTCTTTCTTCTAGTGTTGATATCTTAGGGTAATATCTCATAGGAAGAGATCTTAGTACCTTTTAAAAAATTAAAGATTCTTTGATTTCTTATCCCAATCCCAAGATTGCATTTATTGTTTCATTGACTCATCAAAAGTAAGTTGCAATGTTCTCATATTCCTTCATCTTTAGTTGTTCGAACTGACCTCTATAAGTTTGAAGCTTTACTGCTTTGACTTTTGAATCTCCTTCATAAATATTTCAAAGTTTTTCCCAAATCTCTTTAGCGGATTTACAATGTGCAACTTTGGTGAATACCAATTCTCCAAGACCATTCAAAAGTGCATTCGTGGCTTTGGAATTATTCTGACCAAGTTTCATAGCTTTGTCATTTGTCTTCGAAACTACTGGTGTTGTGTATCCATCTACAATTGATTGCCAAATTTCAAATCCCTGTGCCTGTATATATGTCTTCATCCTTATGCTCCAAAATGCATACTTCTGTACATCAAACTATGATATTCCATTTTTATAGACGTTGTTTCTCTCCATGATCTACCTTTCGGTGGTTAAACTAATTTCTGAAGGAACCTGCTCTGATTCCAATTGTTGGATTACTGAGAGGGGGATGAATAAGTAATAGAGCAATATAATCTTTTTTAACCATATAATGAAATTGTTATATCAATGTAGCATTATCATCCAATATTTGTAGAGTAAATAAATAATGAAAAAATGAAAAATCATACACATACACAGTACACCAGTGTTTTTACATGGAAACCCAAAGCGGAAGAAAACCACAATTTTTTTTTCTTATATGTCTTGAAGAATTACATTCATTGGAAGCACCAACTTCATTTGTTTTCCAACTGCAACTGGAAGGTGGCTCCAACCCCCTAGTTTCTCAGGCTACAACCTGAGGGAAGCTCCAACTCCCCAATTCTTTGGCTACAACTAGAAGGAGGCTACGACCCCCTATGTTCTCCGGCTACAACCGGAAGGTGGCTACGACCACCTGTCCTTGCCCCGTCCAACCGCCCTGACGTATAAGTAGAAAGATGGAACCACTGTCACACTATCAATGTGAGATATACTATTGTA
The DNA here is from genome assembly GCA_010110895.2 of Picea sitchensis. Classification (NCBI taxonomy): domain Eukaryota; kingdom Viridiplantae; phylum Streptophyta; class Pinopsida; order Pinales; family Pinaceae; genus Picea; species Picea sitchensis. Next base: position 104,719 of record SNQJ01S0050127.1, read on the forward strand.
AACATGTACTAATAAACCTGCACCAAACAACATGCACCAATAACCTGAACCATGTATCAACCATAAATCAACCTGTACCTCAACCTGTAATCATCTTGTACCATAAACAAGTGCATCAACCATGCACCAGCCTGTACCAAACAACATGTAATCAAATTGTACCATAAACAAGTGCATCAACCATGCACCAAACTATACCTCAACCTGCAAACCTTCCTCAACTTTAACAACAAGAGACTAGCATTTTCATCTAACTTTACTTTAGTCTCACATGACTAGTTTTGGATTAGTCAACAACCCTAACTTGAAATAATCATAACCATGTATCTGTAATGAATAAATATCTTAAAATAGTACATAATGTACTTCAATGTGTTTAATGTAATTCCTCTAGGTGTCACTTCTTGGAACCTCTCAGAAAAGGAGTTATAGCAAAAATGGCATACCTTGTTGAATTCTGGCTTATTCTAGAGAGCGAAATTGTAGAGCGTGCCCCACACTGAATATTTGTTGTATGGATCTGAAAATTTTACACAAAATACTAAAGACCATACTCTAACCAACACATTTGGTCTTACTGAATTTGGATATGTTATGAAGAAGTTATGATGTTTTTACCCGAAACATTTGTTTTAGACTAGTTTCAGGACTATCCATAAACCCTATTTTCCATGGAGTTTAACTCCAAAAATACAACGAACCACAAGCTTTAATTCATACCACAGATACTTGGATATGTTTTCTCAATGACCTCTGAATTTCATGGTCTGAATCATTCTAGATAAAAGTTATTGCGAAAATGGTGAGAGGACCTGTAAATAACATACCTTAGAAAGCATCATCAAAAGAATTTATCCTCCCTTGAATTTCCACCTTCTTTACTTCACCTTCCCTCTAAAATTCGTCTTAGATATCCTTTGGTTACCTCAGTCACCTATAGATATTAAATATTCTCAAGTGTGATTGAAATGAGAGAGCCCTGCCTCTTATTTATACTCTCCAAGTAGCTTACTTAGAAGCATCTTCCAGGCCACTTTGTCCACATAGTCACCTATGTCCAACTTTTCACAAATTGCCACTTGTCCATGTATCTAATAGCCACTTGACCACTTACCCCATTTTCCTAATTTTAGGGTTAACCTTCTTATAACCACTTTCCATAATTAGAAAGTTCTCCATTTACTTTATTATTTAAATAATCCTCCTTGACTTTGTCACTTCACTTTATTATTTAAATAAT
>SNQJ01S0050128.1:5947-16566 GCA_010110895.2 Picea sitchensis
CATTTGATTTGAGAAGGTTTAGCCTAGCCATAGCTACACTAACTTCCTCTTATCTTGAGTTAGTTTTAAGCACAAATTGAAGAAAGAAGGCATCCTAGGCCTAATTTAGTTTACACCTAGGGTTTACTTCTAGGGTTTTGAAATGCCTTGTATCTAAGCAACACTTTTCAGCCCTAGATTTGTGTTTATAAGCTAGCCGTTTTGCCAAAGAAGTCTCAAGGAAAGAAGAGGAAGCCTTAGGCCTAGCCTTAGCTACACTTAAGTAAGCCTTTTTCTCCTTAGGGTTTTGGTTTGGTGGCCTTGCCATAGCAACACCATCAAACCCTAAACCCTCTTGTCCTTGAGTTTAAGTCTTCCAAGCCATAAGTTTTACTCCAATTGACTCCATTAACCCAAGGCACTAGTCTAGAAATATCTTTGAGCTTGTTTGTCCTTAAACTCTCTTTCAAAATACCTTCAATTTGAAACCCTAACTAACCTAGCGTCTAACCCTAGCGATTTGGAATAACCCTAATGAGATGACGTCTTGCTGATTTTGAACTTGTGTTTGGATAGAAAAGTGTGGCTTAGTCATCTTATCTTAGCCATAGAGGTTTCATAACTTTTCATTGGTTGAATTAGCTAAAACGTCTACTTCTTGGCTAGCTAACCCTAACCCTGCAACATAAATTATATAGGTGACGTCACATCTCTTGAACTCTTGTTTTTCTTGCAACGTTGTGACATTTGTCATCTTATTTGATAGGTTTTGAGCTATTGACTACATCTATAAGCTTGTTTGATAAAACGTTGTGCTCTTTCCCTTTCAAAATAACTCAATAATAGGGCTGACGTCATCTGTATAGCAGAAATAATATAGGTGACGCAGCAACATTATTTATTGTGAGCAAATTTGATATTTGGGCATTGTGATATAATACAAGTTTTGATCTTATACATTGAATGCTCTTATCTCTCATGCATTTATTGAAGAAGTGATATTAGTCATTAGTCTTTTATTAGTAATCATTGACTTCGTCAATAATTACATTTAATCATTGCTCATATGTGTATTTGAAGATAGTCATTAATGCTTTGAAGCACTAACCCACTGCAAGCATATTCTAGTTTATTTGTCTTGTCTCGCAAACAGGTGCCTTCCAGTGGAACAATATCTTCTCTGACTATCTCTTTGGGCAACAATCTGTGAGGGGGGAACTTCTTACTTTGATCCATTGTACCTTTACCCCTTCATTAAACCCGATTGCTTAGGGACATCTCCCTTGGACTGGCCATCCTAAATAGAAAGAGCTCCCCATCGAGGTGACAGTGGGTGGGGAAGCTCCTGTTACGCCGGTTTTAAGCCTTGACTCAAGTTGCCTAAACCCTTCCTACAAACCGTGCGATAACAGGTAGCATAACTTTATCTCAAAGAATGGTAAGGAAAAATGAAGAGGAAAGCTTCTCTTTATACCTCAAGAGGCAAAGTGAAGGCACTTGGATGAACTCCAAGTGTCAAATCCACATCAAATGAGCAAATCTCAATGAGTGGGTACACCATCTAGGGTTTGAAAGCTAGATCTATGGTGTAGAAAAATGTAGGAGGTGTTGGGATCAAGCAAAGAGGTGTGGGAGGCCTTGGGATTGATGCCAAAGAAGGTGAGAGGTCTCAAATAATTTTTAAAAAATTATTTGTGGAGTTTCTAGAAGAGGGGGGGCGTAACTCCTCTTGGAGGGGGCAAAAAAAGTGTGAAAATGAAGGAAAGGAGGGGAATTAATGAGAAAAAATGAGTGGGACCACCCTAGGAGGTGATGTGGAAGTCAAAGGGAGTCATAACTCATGAGAGGGGGCCCCAAATAAGTCACAACAACCTCCACCAAGGAAAAACGTCACTTGCCCTAGGGGGCCATGATTTTTGAGTGTAGAAAGTGGGTAAGGGGTTAGAATAGGTTGGAAAAGGTTGGGAGGGTTAGGTTATGCTTAGGAAAGTCTAACTTKCTCATTTCCACCTTAACACTTACTCACTAACTCAAAATTACAATAGTTTTGACATTTTAGTAATGTCACCTTAGCAATTAAAATTGCTGTTTTGACTGACACTGACTCTGAGTGGACAAAGACATAGTAAACTTCGTCCGACTGAGCTGAAACTTAGTCTATGGGTGTAGGGGGTGCTATTCCATTTCTTTTGAGCACAAATACCCCTATCAAAAACCCAAAGACCCAGTTTTTACAATATTAGCTCAAAAAAAAAATTTAATTAATTAAAAAAAACCTATCTAGACTCGACGAAATTCCACGAAACTTTATACACTGTCTAGCATGGTCATTTACAACATTCCTAAACAATAGCTACCAAAGGATGAGACCATTAGGACGTCGTTCATCACTTTGGAGGAAATTATTGCATGTGTGGAGGGAAAAACTCAAGGGAAGTCAGCCAGGCCCTAAAGCCCGGTTGACAACTTGAGGATAAAAAACCCTCGGTGAAAGGAACTCCCCCAATGAAAACATCCAAAGGTACCTGACCTAACTATGATCCATGCAGACTTATTACATTATCAATCCACGCAGGGGTGCGAAAATTTCGTTTACAAAATTTTTGCTGGAGCATCAGATGCCCAAGTAGAACTAGTACTGTCTTCAACAAATTTGCATCTGGTGATGCATCTTCATGGCACATGAGTTCACCACCATTGCTAAATGGGCGGTCAACACATCGTTCTGAGATAGAGATGAAACAATGTATTAGCCTCCTCTGAGCAGAGAGTTGAGATGATGTGATACTCCAGATGATTCTCTTGTGTAACGCAGTGAGAAAGAAGATCTACTAAGTTGGACGTGCCTGTGGCTGAGCACAGGTGAACATGATCCTAGTGGCTAAGCACTAGTGAGTGTGGTTCTCTTGTGAGACACAGTGAGATAGAGATGTGGACATCCTTGTCGTTGAGCACAAATGGATGTGCCCCTAGTGGCTGAGCAGTAGTGGGTGTATGAGATCCCTTGCTATATTGTCCAAGAGTCAGACTTACTTGTAACCCTATTTTTGATGTAAAGGGTACATGTCGGCCCCACCTTAATGTAAAAGATAATTAATATGGTAATTATTAATTATATTGAGTTATTGAGGCCGGCCCTGTTGTGCCAATAGACACCACTGTTGATAGGTTCAGTCTAATATAAGTAAAGGTAAATTCCCCATTGAGGAATCATATCACAAGTGTGAGTTTGGAAATTTCAGCAAACACTTGTTCTTGGGAAAAGTGCGCACCTCTCTTGGGTGCTAGTCTTCTAGGGTTTGTGAGCACCCTCTTGTGTGCTAGGTCTTTATGGTGGTGGAGGTCTTTCTCTTGAAGAATATAGCAAAGGATTGGCTGGGTTTTCTTCCCTTGTTGAGAAGGGTTTCCCATGATACTTCTTGTGTACTTGTGCATGGTATTTCTTCTTATGATCTTGGTTGTTGCAACAAATTGTTTATGGTTTAAGTAAAATGCTAAAAAATGGAATGAACTACATGCTTAAGCCTAGATTATTGAAAAATCAACAAATTTGTGGATAAGTCACCTTGGTGACATTTATATAAATAAGAGATCATAAGACCTCATTTTAACATAACTCTCCCTCACTGTGAGAAGTATTGGTCTGAAATTTTCGCTATCTTTGGCAAGGTTGTCTCTTTTAGCTCTTGTTTATGGCTATCTATTGATGAATGGTTGGTGGAAGTCTAGCGCTAGCTTTGGAAGGCTTGTCTTGTGCTCTTATGGTGGATTATCTTAGCATCTCTCTTGATCTTGGTATGGTCTTTACTATTATGCTATCATTTTTTTCAAGTGAAGGATTGTTGTGCTAGGAGCTAGGTGGGAAGTATAAGGGCATACACCCCCACCATAGTCTTCATCATTTTATTGCTTCATCTTATTAATTAAACAAGGGTTTCCTAAGAGAAGTAAAAGGGCATACACCCTCTTAGCTTAAACCCTAGCTAGAGAAAATTGCTTTGGGAAGTAAAAGGGCTTACACACCCAAGGAGGTAGCTTCTCTAGCTCTTATTTCATTTGACTCCATTAACCCAATAGTAAAGGCACTAGTCAAATATTTTTTGCATTGGAGATATAAAATCATTGCCTTGGGAAACATGAATTTTTATCTTTTGGAAGATCTCTTGCTTGGAGTTGGTTTGCCTCACTGAGAGGAGTCTTCCCTTACTAGGGCACCCCCTCTCTCCCATTACTTCTTACTGCTGTTATAGAATTACATCTTCAGCCATTAGGGCTGCAGAAAGCCTAAATCATTTGCTTAAATAACTCTTATCAACCATTAAATTGTTCTCAAAGTTTGCACACTTATTCTCCTTGGCCCAACACAATTTTTGGCAAAGTTTGAGAGGATTTCAGTGGCTGATTTTCTTGCTGTAATACATTGAATGTTACAACCATAAGGCTGATATAATTTTTTGTAGACAAGTGTTTACAACAACCTGATCTTTTTATGCTAGAATATTGGTTTTTCATCTTGAGTTTAGCTAGTCATTTACTAGTCTTTTCTCTTGTATTTTCTACTTGATCTCTAGCATTTATTGAGTAGCTTATAATACCATTTATTTGCTGATATATACTGTTATTTATTGCTGCAAAATAGGGACAAACAGCTTAACTTACTGATCCAACTAACATAGATCATTGCAAAGTGGTTTTCCTTATGTCTCGGGCAGGTATTTCAACATTTGCAGGTCACTCAACATACTTGGAAACCTTTGGACCTTCCCAAGACTTCTCTTCCCACCTTTCATTCCACTTAGACTTGGCCTTTAGGGCTTTCACTTCCTTTTCTCTCCATCTCCATCTCCATCCACCTAGGGTCACTGGGATTGCCTCCCTAGAGTGACCTAGTCACCCTTGAAGTGCAGGACCTACATCGAGGTGACATTGGGTGTAGTATTCCCAAGTTATAACACTTGCTTTGTGGTTTGGTCGGGATTTGCCCAACCTACAACTTGCGCTATAACAGAGCCAATGTGGGCCCCACTGTAAATTTTTATTTTTTATTTTTTCCACTACGCATTGCTAATCCTGTGATGATGTGCTTCTAAGTGATATAGGGATTCTGCGATAGAGAAATGAGGTCCAGTTTTCTGCTAGTGTGAACTGGAAGATGTGGGCTATTGCTTGGAACACCTGCGGTCTAACATTCCAACCGAAGATCTGATATTTCCTATGATTGAATGCTCCCTTGGATGCATCCAAGAAGGAGTTCAAAACCTGTTTGAACCTTGTAGCAATGATAATAGAATCTCCTCCAACCAATAAAGTGTCGTTGGCGAATTGATAATGGTTAACTCTTTTGGTTCTTTTGATAAGCTGTATTTCAGGCAGGTTCCTCAACACCCTTTCGTATTCTAGTTTGCGTCTAAAGGAATCGACCATAAGAATGAAGAGAAGGGGAGACTGTTATGTACCTGAATAAATCTGAAAATATAACTCAAATCATGCACAAGATAAACGCAAAGATAACACAAAAGATAAACACAAAAGATAATCATGGATATTAATTCTTATGGAAGGATAACACTCCTCAAGCAATGCTTGATACATTCACAATATTTTTTGCTATGCTCTTTACATTGCTAACACTCCTTTATATAGTGTTATCTATCTCATAAGAACATTCTAGAGAAGGAACATTCAAGTAGATGGAACCTTTTAGTAAGTCTTCTTACATTTGTGTTCACACTATGGGCCTTATTTATTAGAAATGGCCTCCATACATAACAATACATAACAACATATCTATTATTATTCCTATTGGGTACATCCCTAGGTACCCCCATATTACCTCTCTAGGTATACTACATTCCATCCTCCGCATGTTTCGTCTTCGAAACATAGGAAAAAACCATACAATATGATCGACTAAGCAATGTAGCCATCTGTACCATGTAACATCCCCATTATAATCCCCAGTTTAATTTATACATAATTTAGATATGAATGTGGCTATGGCCAAACGATGTAATATGTGAATGTATTTTGTTTTTAAATAAATAAAACGCGATACCAACTGTTGGGGGATATGGATAGAGATGGGGGCTGAGTTTTCCACAAGGGAAGAGAGTGTCTAAGAGAGTTCGAAAGAAGAAATTAATTATGGGTATCAATTCAACCCAATTTTCTTGAATTTTATTATCATTGGGGATAACTTCTAATTTCTGTTTGAGTGTATGAGAGCCATTAAACTCATGTAAGAGGGTGGGTGTGAGAGTCACATTCGATACTTATTGGAGAGCATGGAATTGAGTACAATTAGTTTGAGAAAGAGTGTAAGTCAAGCAAGTAAGCCAAAATAGAGGAAATTCGTATGGGCAGTGACATACAGTTTTTACACATTGAGTTTTACATGAACAACAAGCAGAGAGCAGGGAAAGAGAGCACAAGAGATATAACAAGAAGGCTGGGCAAATTCTGGAGCATGTTGGAGCGCATTGGAACGCTTTGAAGATGAAGATTGAAGAACCAGGTTGTTAGGCCTTGTTGACTGCCTATTCAACTAGGGGGTCAACTCCATGTGCCATGAAGGGATGCATCATCAGATGCTAATATGTCGAAGATTATTTGGTTCTACTGGGCAATTTATGCCTCCAGCACATATTTTTGTAAACGGAATTTCTGTACCCCTACATGGGTTAATAATGTAATAGGTTTGCATGGATCATAGTTAGGTCAGTTACTTGAGGATTTTTTCATTAGGAGAGTTCCTTTCATTGAGAGTTTTTTATCTTCAGGTTATTAATTGGGCTTTTCAGCCTTATTAATTTCCCTTGAGTTTTTCCCTCCCATCAACAATAACAATAATTCCTCCAAAGTGGTGAAAGGTGTCCTATGGAGTTGTCCTTTGGTAGCTAGTGTTTAGAAATGATGTAAATGATCATGTATGACATCTTAGAAAGTTTCGCGGAATTCCGTCGAGTCTAGATAGTTTTTTTTTAATTAATTAAAATTGCCTAAGGTTGGGTAATTTAATTAATTAATTTTAATTATTTTTGAGCAAATATTGTAAAAACTAGGTCCTTGGGCTTTTGCTAGGGGCATTTGTGCTCAAAAGAAATGGAAAGACACCCCCTACACCCTTGGACCAAGTTTCAGCTCAGTCGGATAACTTTTGCTAGGTGTTTGTCCACCAAGAGTCTCAGTCAGTCAAAACAACAATTTTAATTGCTAAGTCATGGACATAGGAAAAATGTCATTTTTGTAATTTTGAGCAAATGGGGTAAAGTAACGATGGATAAAGGTGAGAGAGATTTTTCCTAACCTTTTCCAACCCTCACATCACCCCCTCACCTAGCCATTAAGCGAAAACATCACTTTCCCTAGAGTGGTGTGCCTCTCTTCTAGAAGGTCTCCAAAAAGTGAAAAAATAATAAAAAAATTAATGGAAGACTTATTCTATCCCTTGGTGTGTCTCCCTAGACCCTACAACTCATCATTTGACTTGTCAAAGCCTTGCCAACTTACTCCAACTCATTTCCACTTCATCCATCCATGCCAAGACCCTAACTTACCAAAACCCTAAAAGTGACTTTTCTTTGATGTGTGACACTTGTAACTCATCCAAGAGGGGTAGCTTTGCCTTCACAATTATAAATAGAACCCCTCCCTCACTCATTTCTCACCATATCTTGAGCTATTGTTATGCTACTGGATTTTCACCCCATCTCTCTCTCTCTCTCTCTCTCTTGTTCATTTTGCTTCCTTTCTATTTTGCTCTTGAGAGTGTTGGAGCAACATGTTGCTGCAAGACTCTCCCCTTGAGTAATAGAAAGGCTTTGGAGGATTTGGAGAAACAAAGAGTATTCTTGTTACTTCTTGCAACTATTGAGGTGATCTTGTTCTAGTTTTCTCTCTTGTGCATGCTTTAAGTTTATATATCTAGAGTAGAAACTCCAAGCAAATTATTTTGCTTGGATAGATTTGTGGTAGTATTATCATAGATCTAGTGAAGTGTTTATTTTTTGCTTGGATAGATTTGTGGTAGTATTATCATAGATCTAGTGAAGTGTTTATTTGGGTATTGAAAAGTATTTTGTTTACCATCTAGATCTACTCACATTTTATCTAATTTTGTAGCTTTTCTCACAAGATTTGCAGGTTTACCTCTAGGGTTTTGTTGGAATAGCCTCAAGGAAGAGTCTACTCTCAAAGCCTACCTAAACTCCATTGTTTTTCAGATCTGATTTTTCTGCTATTTCATTCCATATTTCAGTTGCTAACAATCATAGATAGGTCACTTTAAATCAACTTTTATTTGGATACTTGTATGTGAAAAATTTCTGAATAAAAACATAAATTTTTCTTGGTTTGTTTTGTGTTGTGCAACATTTCCAGCAAGCAATAACTTGCTAGTTTTTGTAGGTGTTTACCAGGTTTAGGGGTTATGCTGCCCACTTTCGGTCACACAACACTTCAAAGTCATATCCTTTGGTTGGGTAACGAAAATCACCCTTTCTCTACCTCTTTCTAGCATTGTAAAGTCATTTTTTTGCTTCCAACCCCCTTGGCACAAAAAAGGAAGGCTTGCCTCCACCTTGTGCCATTGTGAGTGGTTTATGTTTTTTCTTTCCATTTCAAGTTTTCTTTCATGGTTGCCTACACCTTGGATGAGTAGTTGGCAAAGCCAACCCCCAAAACCGTGAGGCTAGTTTAGTTGTGTGTGTTTTCTATTATGTTCATGTTCATGGCTAAAATATTCTAGAAGTAGATCTCACATTCACATAATTAGTCTTAGCTTAAGCCCATGGAGGCATAGATTCATTCATATGCTTTAAATCTTTTTATCTTGCAAGTTTATCTTCATAACATCTATCTTAATGCAATTCACACATGGGTAAATGGTGATAGTTTAAATCTTTTCATTGGAAAGCTGTTCTTGTTCTTTAAAGCACTCATTTCTTTTAAGCTTGCAAACATTTATGATTAAGTGAATGGTGTAGGAGTAACATTTCAGCAATTGATTATATGTTCTATATGTGTTTACATGCTTCAATCTTGTGATTTAGAACACATCTTTTGGTTGAATAAAGTTTCTGTTTTGGGCTTATTTCACTATTTTTAGGCAAGTAAAAGTCACCTAAACACTCTTAAACATCCTAAAATACTTAGTCCTTAGGTATAATAACATACTAGACTTAATAGAGCACCTTAATTCACCATCTTCGCCATCTAAAACGGGGTTTGAGCAAGGCAACTGAAGGTGCTAGGCCGGGGATGGTCTCATGACGCACGGCATCCTTTCTTGGAGTACTCGGATCTTTAGAGTTGACCTGTGAAGCTGGGATAGGCCTTGTTGCCTCACTTCTTGAGCATCCAACAACCATTTGGTAATTGGGGGAGGAGAATTTTGGGTTGACACTTAGCTAGGAGTAACTCAAAATTTAATAATCTTTAATCAACTCATTAATCACTAAGCATTTGGGGCATCATCTTCATTGATACATCTTATTTTTGTTGTCTAAGCAATACTTGCAAGTACTCTTCACTTTTAACTTTACATGCAAGTCTATTTCCTTTGCTTTGTGATTAATCATCTAAGTGTCATCTTTTATGTATTGTGGAGCACTTATTCTTTAAAGTATATCTCATTTGATTAGTGTTCTTTATGGTGTGATCCCTCAAGAGGTTGCTTATCCCTTTTGGAGGCACTTTCTTGTTGGGTCTTGAGTGTTGTGGTTGTCATTGATAAGAAGTCCAATAGAGTAAGTGCTATTGGGGCATGCTTGGCTTGATGTGTTGATGATCTTTATGCTTTGAATATCCTTTATTTCCTGCACATTAAAGCACTTGGTTAATTTGTATCTTTGTATCTTGTAGCTCTTAGACTTGTTGTAATTTTGTATCTTGTCGTATATCTCTTGTTCATAATTGTTGTAACATCTGTCATTTCGTTTTTAGTTATAAGTATTTGTATCTAACATTGTTGTGAAATAGTTGTACTTATTTGTAATCTTTTGTAATTTAAACCCATCAAACATTAGTTGACCCCTTTGCCCAGTCTTAGGCACTAGTCTTAGTTGTCTTAAGAAAGGGCTTGCTTGTCATAAGTAAATCATTGCATCTTGCATTGCTGCCTTTGCATCATAGGTTAGTCTTTCCCCACAACCTTGTAACTAACTAAAACCAACTCCTAGAACATAACGTTAATCACATCTAGTAACTAGGGTCTACCCCCCTTGGCTTCCCTAGGAGTAAGCCTAGAAGGAAGAGGTTCCAGTCAAAGTGACAGCGTGGGCTGTGAACCTAGGCATTGTGCCTCCAAGGACATGTTATCCCCGATTTCTAGGGATAATTAGGAGATCATGTCTCGAGGCCCACTGGTCCTAGACATGGAATACCGAGAGCAGGATTGACCTGAGCATGGCCCTGGAGGGCCCATCTTTCTTCTTCTTCATCAGACTTGTCCTGTCAGCAGCAACAACATCCATCACCTTCGGCTTGGACTTCTATCGTAGAAGACTCTTGCTCCATGAGGTAATTGGTCCAGGTATCATGGTATGTGTCATGTTTGATCATTATAACTTTCAGATATATGCATCAGATTCCTTTCATTTCTGACGACTGCTTGGATCTTACACTAACCCACTTGACCATAG
>SNQJ01S0050128.1:31560-43045 GCA_010110895.2 Picea sitchensis
CCCTCCTAAATAGAAAGAGCCCCCCATCGAGGTGACAGTGGGTGGGGAAGCTCCTGTTACGCCGGTTTCAAGCCTTGACTCAAGCTCTTTTAACCTCTCCTACAAACCGTGCGATAACAGGCCTCTGAGACGAACAAAGTTCGCTCACATAAGAATTATCCAAAATACTTGGAATATAATAAAGTAATCCATGTAGGACTGTAAATAATATATGAATAGATGAGATGATTACAAATGAGGAATGAGGGCTTGTTTATATAACCACGCAGGGGTGCCCTTAACTAATAGTCATGTCCCTTGAGACATGTCCTTTCATTATTAATAGTTATTATTTATTAATTAATTATTATGTTATGAATATCTATTTATATGTATATTTATGTTCATAACATTGCCTTCCCCTTAAAAATGCTTTGTCCTCAAAGCATACTTTATGGAAGACTTATGTCTTGCTCTAGTGTGTAACTATTGTCTCATGTTTCTTCATTATTGAGTTAGTAATCATTGAGGACCTGAGACGATAGGATCTTATAAGCACTGAGCAAAACTGTTGAATTGTAAAGGAGTCTACCCATCCTAATTCGATCTTTTGCGGATTTGGGTTTTTATAGGGTTCTTGGAAAGAACTTGAAACATTTCTACTCCCTTGATAGCTTCTATTTTGACCTGCACTTGTAGTGGAAGTAATATTCTTCGACATAACGGTTATTTGTTTCTGTTGATACATTGATTGGCTGAAGTATTGATTTTTGTGATTAGGATGTCAATAAGGAATCCTTGCAACTTGATCTTTATTTCTTATACTTGCATCTTTTTCTTGATTAACTTTTGGATTTGAGTCTTCTTCATATCTATGGCTTGTTTGTACCTCGACATTTTCTTCTTTACATCAACTGCATTTGCATCCTTTTGATTTGTAAGGTTGATTAGGTTTGTCATCGTTTCCTTATTGACTAATGATGTTTTGCGATCTAGTTTTTCTTGTAAACTCTTCTTATCATGCTTCAACTTTTTAATTTGTGTTAGTAAATTTTGATTATGAACCCTTAGGCATGAAAGTTCTTCTTCATCTACTGATTTGCCGACTTTATTTATAATATTTCGATTCTCGGGCTTTTCATCTTTCATCTTTTTAGTTTGTTCAAGCAAATTTTGATTAAGGTTCTTCAAACGAGAAGCTTCTTCATTGTTTCCTGATAATTTCTTCCCGAGATCTTGGTTCTCTTGCTCCAACTCCTGGACACGTTTTGTATCCCTTGACTTCTTAATTTGAGTAAGTAGTTTTTCACTATGATTTTTTAAGCGAGATATTTCTTGGTTTTTATCAACAATAACTTCATCATATTCTTTTTGCATCTTTGATATCGAGTTCTAATTATCTAGAAGGATCACCTTCGAGATATCTTTAAAATCTTTTGTGTTATCGATTTTGACCTCATAGTAATGTCTTGAAGAGTCATCATCTTCTTTTTATAGGGAAAAGTCAGAAACTTTTTTTCTATGTTTAAAATGAAGGTACCTAGACTTTTAAACCAGGGTAGCCTGATAATGATGTCGATTTCTTCTCTATACATAGTTGTGACATTGAATTGAGATATTTATTCATAATCATCAATTGTTACTTGCAAGTCTTTAATTTCATATTGTCTCTTGCAAAAAATATTTGTCTTTTCACTTATGTTATGCTTCGAAATAAATAATTGATTCACCAATTTAATATTAATAGAATTCTCATCCCGGGTCATGCTGATAACGATGTTAACCTCTCTTCCTTGAATAATCCCTTTTAATGTAAATAATCCGTAAGTTGAAATGCAACATCCTTCATAAGAAAATCTTCCTTTCGTCATTTTAGAATTGTCCATTTTGGTCTTTCGTCGATATTTTATGATAATCAATATCTTTTGCAACCTTTTAATTGATAATATCAGTCACCTTTTATTTTTTCTTAATAATATTACTCAAAGTCCCTTTGGCATATATATTTTAAATTAAAGAACTTTAACTTTTTTCTCCTTACTTTAAAGCCTCTTTTTATATATATATGAGAACTTTATTTCCTTATTATAATAATTCTTTTGCTTTATGACTTTTTTGTTTTTATTATGTAACACTTTAATAAATTAACTTTGAATCTTTGTTCATGTTTAATCTTAACAATTATTACCCTTTTACTTTAAAATGGGCGTGATTCTCCCTTAGACGTCAACCTTTGATCGTACGATAAGGCAATTAATTCTTGATTTACGAAGAATCACGACTATACAAACATGGATGTACGGATGGGTACAACACAATTAATTTTTCAAGTGATGATTGGATGGGCAGTGGTACGGATAGGTGCAATCAATTAATTATCTGTGGACCGATTTTTAATACTGTACGGATGATAAAACTGCGACTGTAAGACGATGATAGTGTACGGTTGAATTTGATTGACAGTTGTATGGATAAATATTTTTCCATTAAAAATCGTATGGAAGAAGTGCACAAATGCAATAACACACGACAACAATCTGGTACGATCTTCAATAAAAATCGACGACTACACAGTCAAAACAATTTTTGGCAAGATTGTATGGCTCGATTAATTGTATGAAAGGATGATGGTTGTATGGATTACATCAGGTAGAATTGGCGGCTATATGGTGGAACATAAATTCTGCTTTTCTTTTGAATAATTTTTTTTTTTTTTTTTTGATTTCTGAATTTTGCAATTAATTCAAGTCTGTACGGACTGCTAGTAAATGTGTACGGATGGTAGAGAATTCTTCTCTGTATTTTTAATGTTCTAGCGGTGGAATGACAAACCTAATCTGGTTCAGATGTTCATTTGAATGTGCAACAGACTGATTTTTTCTTCAACAGAATTTCTAGGCTTTAAAATTTTTAGCAAATTTTTTCCTTTAACGGGATCTGAATGTGACTTGATAATATAGTGTTTTCAGCAGCAGATTTTTTTTTCACTTTTCTGATTTCTGGCTTGCAAATCCTTGCAGCAGAACTTCTTCAATTTTTTACTTGGCAGTGGAGTACTCTTCCTCACTAATCTGTGTTATTCTCTTTGAATTTGTAGCAAATTGATAAATTCAAAAATGTAAGTGGCCAAGGGCCTGATTTGTGGTCAAAGACCAGATATGTGGCTAAAAGCCTGATTTGATCAAGGATCAAGAACAATCAGAGAACTCTGAATGAAGTATGGTTGGAAAAAAGCCGATTCAGACAAGGTCTGATAAAGAGACTGGCCAAAGGTCGGAATCAGAAAAACGAAGCTCTGATACCAAATGAGACGAACAAAGTTCGCTCACACAAGAATTATCCAAAATACTTGGAATATAATAAAGTAATCGATGTAGGACTGTAAATAATATATGAATAGATGAGATGATTACAAATGAGGAATGAGGGCTCGTTTATATACCCACGCAGGGGTGCCCTTAACCAATAGTAATGTCCCTTGAGACATGTACTTTCATTATTAATAGTTATTATTTATTAATTATTTATTATGTTATGAATATCTATTTATATGTATATTTATGTTCATAACAACCTCCAAATGGAAAATATGGAAAAAATTTATTTACTCAACATTTTGTATACTTATCAAGCTAGACAACTTTGGTTTAGTGAAGTTTTTCCAAAAGTGCGCAGTTTGGGAGATAACCAGTTTGGCTAAAAAATTCCAAGTCTGGGAAAATGGATGAAAAAGGAGAAAGTTGTCATTTCTAGATTTCTGCTATTTTTGACTGGAGAATCATATTAACAATCTAAGAGTTGTTATGAATTCCCTGTCATCATTATTATCTATGTCTCATACAAAATTTTCTCTAGTTTTTTACAAATTTACTTCTACAAGTGACAAAAGTTGGTATCTGGGATTAATTGCACCAGAATGAAAAGTGTGCAAAAGGAGTGAATTAGCAATATTAGATGACTATAACTTTCGGCTCAGAGCTCAGAATTGAGAAAGAAAGTAGTTGTTGGAAAGATCTTGGATATGGGGATCCATGTATCAACCCCCAAAATTGATCTGGGCAATTTAAGTTACAACCAACACAAAAGAAGATGACTGGTGGCATTAAAGAGCAAAAAAAATTATGCATTCTTTCCAAAACTGTGTATATAATTTTTGTCTAACAGAAAATTGTTTGCATGCACATTTTCTTGTAGAATTTAGAGGTATAGGAAGGCAATTTGGTTCCTGTATGAGAACTGCAACCATGGAAGATGCCCAAGGGTCCTACAATCATGAAGAGGAGTTCAGAGGGCTACATTTCAGCATGGGAAATGCTGAGACAGAGTCTAATTGAAGAAGAGGCAGGCAAGAGCCTGTAACTATGAGAAGTCTGTAGAGAAAAGTGCAGAGCTATAGAGATGATAATGAAAAGATTATGAAGGGTCAAGAAGAGATACTTCAAAGTTTGAATATGCTGCAGAGGATATCCAATAAAGACTCTGGCACAAATCCAACAACTAGTGCTAGACAAGTGACAACATCCATATCCCATAGCAGAAGAGATGACCATGGGAATGATAAGAAAGCAAGGAGTATAAGCAGGCACCATCAATCCCCGGGTTAATCCACTAGGAGAGCTTGTGCAAGTTCAGGGCCAGGGAGTAGCCCAAGTGTGTCTCTTATTAGGAGACAAAGGAGAAGGCCCGAGGGAGAGATCTTACAAGGTGAACTCAGGAAGATCAAGCCACCAACCTTCAATGGTGAGCACAGGAAGGAGAAGAGGTTGAGACCTGTCTGTTGGAAATGAAAAAATATTTCCAGTTGCATAATTATCCCTCCAGGGTAGAAACAAGAATTGCAACCTGTTATCCCCTAGCCTAGGGATAACTAAGGAGATCATGTCTCGAGGCCCACAGGTCCTAGACATGGAGTATCGAGAGCCAGAAGACTTGAGCATGGCCCCGGAGGGCTCCTGTTTTCTTCAGTGCAGTCCATTTATCACCAACAGTGGTATCCATCCCATTAGTCTGGTCTTGAAGTAGCGGCGAGGCTTGCTCCATGAGGTAATGAGTCCGTGTATCATGGTATGTATAACTCGGATTTTTGAAGCACTTGAATATGTTGTCTTGAACCCTTCTTCATTTCATGACATTTTCTTGGAAATTATGCTCTTTGCCTCGTTCATACCTGGAAGGGTGACATGGTGCTCTAGTAAGTTGATTTCCCTCTAGGATGGGTTGTCACTGGGTGGGTCTGTGAAAAGTCATCGTCCGTTCCCTCCATACTTACCACTTTCCATCTCCCCTATCCTTGTTTGGGCATTGGGATTGGCTACACTAGGAAGGGTTGTACCTTACCTTGTGGGAAGAAGGGGCTAAAGGCCTAGAGGGTAAAAGTAGCTGGCAAGAGTTAAAAGCCAATGTTGAAATATTTGAGATGCTTTTCCCAGGGATCCTCGAGAAAGCAGTGAAATGCTTCTCAGTAAGAAAAGGGGACCCATAAGATACATAAACAATGAAGGTACTAGTTGATGGATAGGAGATCTCATCACAAGCCAGTCTATTATGACCATGGGCATGTAACGGTGTGACACTACCACCTATCTGGTCACCAAACCAGGGTAGTGGCTCTTGGTGGCATAGCCAAGAGAAAGGTATTTTCTTTGTTGTCTTGTTCTAGGCAGGTACACTCCATCTTTACTATTGCTTCATCCCTTAAAGACCTAAAGAACCTTTTGAATTGAGTAACCAGTGAGAGGGGGATTTTTTTGCATCCTTGCCTTAGTTTTATCAGCCCTTTAGGTCATCGGGGACGTCTCCCTTGGGGTAATCTTGATATAATCCTAAACAAAATGGGGTTTTCTATTAAGGTGATAGTGATAGGTCACCCCCTTGTTATGTCAATCTTGCATCACTTGCCTTGGGCTTTGGGCAAGTACAGATTGTGCAATAACACCTTCCTAATTTGAAAGATCTATGGGCATAATACAACATTCTTTTTAAATCAAATTAAATGAGGTCCCAAAAATGTTTGTAAAAGGAGATGGAGAACCCATTGGGCGCCACGGCTTTATCTGACTCTAAATTCCATATTGTTGGTTGGTTTTATGCTTTTGTGATGGGTTGATTTAGTTCCACACTGTTTTCATCATAAATTAATTTGGTAATATGTTCCAACATTTGATCAACGTTCCCAATCTCAACTTCAGGGTGTTGTGTGTGTTATCGCACAGTTTGTAGTTAGGATAAAAGGTTATAAAGTTGAGGGCCAAACTGGCATAATAGGAACCTATCCCACCCAATGTCACCACGATGGGAAGGTTATTTTTCTTTAGGGAGGTGAGGCCCAGGGGAGACATCCCCGATGACCTGGGGTTTTGAAGAGGCTAAAGGATAATCAGATAATGATAGGTTTCCCCCTTCACAGATCACCACCAGAACAGATAGTCCGACTTATAGCCAACAAAGATAACCAAGTAGAATCCCTGCCCGAGAACAAAGCAACAATAAACTGATATATGCAGGCTTTGGTTAGTACTTCATATATATCAAAGACTATCTGATATTCAATGTAAGCAATTTGAAAGTAAATGTTGACGAAGTCAATGTTTACAAAATAACAATAAAATAATTTAACTTCACCAATAGATACTAGAACGATATGGCATTCAATGTAATAAACCAACACTTTACTCAATTTATGCCTAAAACCACATTCAATTGCTCACAAGATGAAACGTTGCTGCAATAAAGATGAAATATCCAATAATGACATCAACAACTTAGGGTTAGTAGGGTTAGCTAGAGTTAGGGTTAGTGTAATTAGGGTTTCAATTCAAAATCTTTGAGAGAGTTTAGATCAAGTTCTACTTCAACATTTGAGGTCTTAGATCAGTGCCTTAGGGTTTAATGGAGTCACAAGTGAAGGACGCACAGGTTGAAGGAGGCAAGATTTCAAGGACTAGAGGGAAAAGTTTTGAAGTGCTGCTAAAGCAGGGCCTCAAAATTGAAACCCTAGGGGAGAGAGGCTCACTCCGGTGCTGCTAAAGCAAGGCCTCGTGCTTTCTCCTCCTTCCCGGAAAATGGCTAGCTCAACAATAACAAAATATAACCAAAACAAGAGGGTTTGATAAGGGAGGTGTTGCTAAAGCAAGGCCTTTCAATAAACCCTAGAAAGAGTACGACCCTAGTGTAGTAAACCTAGGCCAGGGACGTCTCACTCTTCTTGGCTTTAGAATAGTACGACTAGCAATGGGGAGAGGAAATAGGAGTGTAGCTAAGGCTAGGCTCTTTCTTTCCTCAATAATGGCTTAAGGTTTCTCTATCAGGGGACATGAGACAATGGCCTACTTGTGTGCTTGTCCCCTAGGGTTTTGATTCAACAATATTTATAAAAAAATGCAAGAAATTGAACTACAACCATTCATTTAAGAAGTTTTGCAGAAAAATACTTACAAATCACCAAGAAATGACCATGCAAACCCTAGTNGAGAACAAAGCAACAATAAACTGATATATGCAGGCTTTGGTTAGTACTTCATATATATCAAAGACTATCTGATATTCAATGTAAGCAATTTGAAAGTAAATGTTGACGAAGTCAATGTTTACAAAATAACAATAAAATAATTTAACTTCACCAATAGATACTAGAACGATATGGCATTCAATGTAATAAACCAACACTTTACTCAATTTATGCCTAAAACCACATTCAATTGCTCACAAGATGAAACGTTGCTGCAATAAAGATGAAATATCCAATAATGACATCAACAACTTAGGGTTAGTAGGGTTAGCTAGAGTTAGGGTTAGTGTAATTAGGGTTTCAATTCAAAATCTTTGAGAGAGTTTAGATCAAGTTCTACTTCAACATTTGAGGTCTTAGATCAGTGCCTTAGGGTTTAATGGAGTCACAAGTGAAGGACGCACAGGTTGAAGGAGGCAAGATTTCAAGGACTAGAGGGAAAAGTTTTGAAGTGCTGCTAAAGCAGGGCCTCAAAATTGAAACCCTAGGGGAGAGAGGCTCACTCCGGTGCTGCTAAAGCAAGGCCTCGTGCTTTCTCCTCCTTCCCGGAAAATGGCTAGCTCAACAATAACAAAATATAACCAAAACAAGAGGGTTTGATAAGGGAGGTGTTGCTAAAGCAAGGCCTTTCAATAAACCCTAGAAAGAGTACGACCCTAGTGTAGTAAACCTAGGCCAGGGACGTCTCACTCTTCTTGGCTTTAGAATAGTACGACTAGCAATGGGGAGAGGAAATAGGAGTGTAGCTAAGGCTAGGCTCTTTCTTTCCTCAATAATGGCTTAAGGTTTCTCTATCAGGGGACATGAGACAATGGCCTACTTGTGTGCTTGTCCCCTAGGGTTTTGATTCAACAATATTTATAAAAAAATGCAAGAAATTGAACTACAACCATTCATTTAAGAAGTTTTGCAGAAAAATACTTACAAATCACCAAGAAATGACCATGCAAACCCTAGTTGTAACACCTTCCTTCAAGAGAAACACCATAAATGCCAAAAATCTCTTCCTTCAACAAGTGCGCATCACTTAATTCAGCCAAAGACCCAAGATAGGGCGCCAAAATTAGACCTCACTAATGAGTAAGTTGTGATGAAAAAATGAGAGTGAAGATCCCTCATTTATACAAAAACCTTGACCTAATTTTACATTTTAGGTCAGGTAAAAAGGTCGACAAGGCCAAATTATCAAAATCGTACTGTTTTACAATAAATTGTCAAATTAAAACCCTAATTGAGCTATAAAGAGATAAGGAGCCCCTCTAAGGGAGGCATTATCCCTTTCTAGGGCAAATGGGGCATCCTGGAGCAAAACGTTAGCCCTCCTTGGGCTTCTCCAACTTGCCACACGTGCCAATACTGACCAGTCTGCCTCCCAAAACGTCAATACTACTAGATGACATCATGGCCATGATGGGTGACGTCCTAGGCCTTCCAAGGCCAACGTTCCACTGAAAAAGGGAAAATCCCCCTAGGTCAAGCTCTGTCGGGGTGCCTCTGGTGGAATGTCCTCTTCTTCTCCGGTGCAAAGACTCTGATCAACCTCTATCTTGTCTCTGCCCCCTGATGGGATCTCAACATCCATCTAGTGGGCTCTTCAGCCCCATGGAGGTCCGAATTGATCATCTCCCCATGTGTACTGGTGCAAATGGTACCTGTCCGTCGGGTATGCTCCTGCACATCAAAAGCTACGCCCTCCATGGGCTCATCAGTCACAGGGATCACAACAATGTCAATCACATTTCATCATTAATATCATTAAACACATGCATAAAATCCCTAATACATCAATCAATAGCTCAAAGACGTTACACAAGCCTGCAATACAAGTCTGGGGAAAAGGACAAGGCTTCCTATTGGGCTAGTGTCCATAGAAAAAGGAAAGTTCCCAGAGAGATCCCATCCAAGCCATGTAAGTGGATGATGTGGTCAGGGGATGTCCAAGCATGTGGGTGCAGTAAGGGTCAAGGATGCAACGTGTTACCTGTGGGTGCCTTTGTAGAAGGCGAGTTGTCCCTGTCATGGATGCATTTTTTAAGAGCCCATTCTTGTCTTTATTCTTTTTATTCTTTTATTTGCTTTTTTTGTTCAGAAGCTAATCAGGGGACATTTCCTTGGCATGGTGACCAGAGCTGGCAGCGTTACCCACAAGTACTTTCGCAGAGATGAGAAGGCTGGCTCGTGATGAGACCCCCTTTCCCTTGGCGATGCAACCAAGAGTCATTGCCCCGGCGTGGTAACCAATTGGTGGCAATGTCATACTGCTAGGTACCCATGGAACTAATAGGCTAGCTCGTGGTGAGACCCCCTATCCTCTGATTAGGTCTTGTTTTATTATTTCTTCGGGTCCCTCTTGTTTCTTGCTGAGAATCTTTTTATTGCTTTCTCGGGGATCCCTAGGCGAAGCATCTCGAGGTTCATTTTTAGGCTTTTATCTTTTACCATCTTGCTTTTACCTTTTGGGCCTTTAGCCCCTTCTTCTCACGAGGTAAGGTGCAATCCTGAAATAGGTCAACCCAATGCCTGGACAAGGGGAATGGGATAGGTGAGCGGGAAACAAGATGTAAGAGTGGTGCTATGATGGGAGCGGACGATGGATTTTCAGAAATCTCCCCAGTGGCAAACCAAAACCTACAGACACAGGCTTGCTAGGGCACCCTGTCAATCCCCCCAAACATGGTCAAGTGAGAAACTGTAAGATCCAAGCAGTCGTTAGAGATAAGAGGAACCAGATACATATATTTAAAGGTTTCAATGATCAAAAGTGACACATACCACGATACTTGGACCAATTACCTCATGGAGCAAGAACCTCTTCTGATACAGGACCAAGCCGATGGTGATGGATGCTGTTGCTGCTGACAAGACAAAGACAAATGGAAGAAGAAAAGGTGGGCCCTCCAGGGCCATGCTCAGGTCATATCCTGCTCTCAGTACTCCATGTCTAGGACCTGTGGGCCTCGAGACATGATCTCCTAGTTATCCCTAAAAAGTGGGGATAATAGTGTGTAAAGGGCAACAAAGTGTTGTTTTGCCGCTTCCTTGATGGCTTCAAAGTCTGATACTTTGGAGCAGTCTTCCAAAATAATTTCATTCACATTGTTTCTGAATAGTCTAGCTTTTGCCTGCTTGTAGAAAAATTTGGTGTTCCTATCTCCTGCCATTAGCTAAATAATCCAAGATTTGAGGCACCAATGCTTTTGCTCTTTCAAGTTTTTATAAAACTAAGTTTGCAAAGCAATTTCTTCTTGCTGGATTTGCATAGTAATTTCATCCCCTTCCATTCTCATTTGCATGTCTTCTAATTTGGACTGAATTTTCTCTTTCTCCAATGTTGGTGACATGAAGGAATCCTTGACCCATTCCTTTAAAGATATTTTCACCATCTTGAGCTTTTGCTTTGAGATGAAGACAAGAGTTCCAAGTATCCATGTACCCCATGCATCCTTAACTCTGTCTACTGCATTCTGAGAGTTGATCCAAAGGGGATTGAATTGGAAGGGCAAAGGACCATAGCCAGGTACTTGTTGAAGATGAAACGATATAGGTTTGTGATCAGAGGTTATTGCTTGGAGGATCATGGATTTGAGGGTTTGGTTTTGCAAAAGAAGACTGCTATGAACCAAGAAGCGGTCATANGAACCTGCTCTCGAATCGCGCTCCGAAGGGGAGCAATTTTAGGGAGCGCAATTCCTCCTTCAAATATGCGCTCCTTGGTTTTTGAGGGAGCGCTCAGGGAGCATCCAGGGAGCGAACACTCCCTGGATTCTCCCAAGGGAAAAAAAACACTCCCCAAAACGCTCTCTTGAGCCCGCTCGCGTGAGGAGGAGGAAATTAATCTTTTTTTGTTTTTTTTGGATTTTTTGGAGAAATGACTCATGGAAAAGGTAGCCTAGGGTTAGCTAAGAGTTCAAAACACTCTTTCACTCCCATTTCTCTCATTCTATTTCTCATTTCATCCATTTCTTTGCTAAGAGGGTTTTGACTCTTGAGAGGGTTCTT
>SNQJ01S0050129.1:0-12191 GCA_010110895.2 Picea sitchensis
AAGAAGCTATCAAGGCTCATGTGAACATGCATCATCCTACTACCTAGTTGCAGGCATGTCAATTATACAGGGAAGCCAATACCATTCTCTAGGAACCATCCCTGAAGGCTCCATTTACCACCCATCCTTGCTTAGGGATACACCTGATCTAACCCAAACTTTGAAGGTCTAAAAGATGTCTTCTGCAGAAATGGCAGAATGTCACAAGCAAGGCCTTTGCTACTATTGTGATGAGAAGTATGCACCAGGTCATAAATGTAGAGAACAAAATTTCTTCCATATTGATTCCTTAGCTTCCTCTTCCTATGAAGAAATCCCATCAGATGAGGTTTCATACCAAGAGGCGGCTCAGCCAAGGGATCTTGTTGAAGATCCATTTGTCGTGTCGATGGAATCCATGGACCTGGTCATCTTGCTTCATGCACTCTCACATGTTTCAACCCCACAGACATTGAAGATCAAGGGCTACATTAAACATAGGCCAATTATGGTGTTGATTGATAGTGGTAGCACCCATAATTTTATTCATTGCAGGCTAGATGACGAGATTCATTGTTGATTCTAATTTTCACATCCTCATCGTGAATGGTGGTACTATGAAGTGTGGGGGGCGTTGTGAGAATGTGAAAATCCAAATGGGCGATTATCATTTGAAAACCCACATGTTCTCTATTTCCATGGGTGGTTGTGATATTGTATTGGGCGTGGAATGGATTCACACTCTAGGGCTGATCACAATGGATTATCAAGAATTATATATGAGCTTCACCCAAGAAGCTCACCCCTATACTCTCATGGGTCTCCAAGCAGGCTCTCCTGAAATCATCAGCTCTCACAGGATGGAAAAACTCTTGAATAAATTCTACCATGGTGTGATTTCTCAATTTAATGCCATCCAGGTCACTAAACATGCCTCTCAGGTAGCTCCTCCTAGCCTGCAACTCATCTTGGAAAAATACCCCAAGACCTTTGAGATTCCTACAACCTTACCTCCTTCTAGGGGTGAGAATGATCATAGCATCCCTCTCCTTTCGGGTAGTCAAACCCCCAATGTACGTCCCTACAAATATCCCTTTGCTTAGAAAAATGAAATAGAAAATATTGTATATGAATTACTGGAGGCAGGGGTAATTCTCCCTAGTACTAGCCCATATTCTTCCCCAATGATGATGTTTTTAATGAAATAAGGTACTTGGTGCATGTGCCTTGATTTTCATTCCCTAAATAAACTGACCATCAAAGATAAATTTCCTATTCATTTCATTGATGATTTGTTGGATGAACTCCAAGGTGCCTGTGTATTCACCAAATTAGACCTCCGCTCCGGTTATCAACAAATCTGGATGAAGGAGGTAGATATCGCGAAGACTACTTTCAAAAATCATGAGGGACATTATGAATTCTTGGTCATGCCTTTTGGCCTTTGCAATGCTCCATCCACCTTCCCAAGTCTCATGAATAAGATATTGAAACCTTACCTTTGAAAGTTTGTCTTGGTTTTCTTTGACGACATCTTCATTTATAGTTGTACCTAGGATAACCATATTCTTCATGTGGAAAACATCCTTCACTTATTGGAGGACAACCAATTGTTTGTCAAAAAGACCAAATGTTCATTTAGTGCCAATGAAGTGGAATACTTGGGGCACATTGTCAGCAGAGATGGGGTAAAAGTGGACCCAAAAAATATATAATATATGCAAGAATGGCCGCTCCCAATGACCTTAAAGGACCTACGGGGTTTTCTTGGTCTCACCGGCTATTACAAGAAATTTTTCAACCATTATGGAAAAATTTCTAATCCCTTGACTAACCTCCTTAAGATGAATGCATTTCATTGGAAACCTGCTACCGAGCAAGCCTTCACAAGTTAAAGAGGGCCATGTGCACTACCCTTGTCCTAGCAGCTTGACCTCAACAAAACCTTTGTGTTGGAATTAGATGCTTTTGGCACAGGTATAGGTGTAGTGCTCACCCAATATGGTCGAACCTTGGCATTTACTAGCCAAGTGTTGAGTGGTCATAATCTAGGTCGATCTACATATGAAAAATAAATGATGGCCATTCTCCATGTGGTGCACACCTAGAGACCATATCTCTTGGGAGGTCATTTTCATATTAGAACAAATCACCATATTTTGAAATATTTTTTGGAGCAATGACTATCCTCCCCCGAAAAAAATAAGTGGCTGACAAGAATGTTTGGTTATGATTATGAAATCATCTACAAAAAGGGAAAATATAACATAGTAGTAGATGCATTGTCTAGACAACATGAGGAGGAGGGCTCCCTCTTTGCTTTATCCTTACTGGTTCCTGATTGGATTGAAGAAGTGCACCAAGAGTGGCCAATGCACCAGACTACCTCCAAATTAATTCATCATCTTCAAGAGGACCCTAATCCTCCCACTGGCTACACTTGGTAGGATAATATTCTCCAATATAAGGATCGCCTAGTTCTCTCACCTTCCTCAACACTCAAGACTAGGCTCTTAAATGAGTTGCACTTCTCATCTATAGTGGTTCATTCGGGATTCCGAAAGACATATGATCATGCTCTTTGTTCATCTTGTTGGGCAGGCATGAAGAAGGATTTACTTTAATTTTTCACAAAATGTGAGGTGTTCCAATGTAACAAAGGTGAAACAATCAAGTCACCAGGCGTCCTACATCCCTTATCCATTCCATCTTCTCTATGGAAAAAAATCTCCATGGATTTTATAGTGGGAATTCCTAAATCTAGGAAAAAGTGTGTCATCATGGTGGTGGTTGATCGCCTCTCCAAGTATGTTCAATTTTTTCCTTTACCTCACCCTTTCACACTGACACTCATAGCACAAGTCTTCCTTGATCATATTTTCAAGCTACATGGCATTCCAACCTCTATTTTCTTTGATCATGACCCAAATTTCACAAGTATATTTTGGCAAGAGTTGTTTAAATTGTAGTGAAATCAATTGAACATGAGCATAACTTATCACCCCCAATCTAGCGACCAAATGGAAGTACTCAACAAATGTTTGGAAACCTACTTGCACTGGTTTTCTTCAGAAAAACAACACCAATGGGTGCAGTGGCTTCCTTTGGAAGAATGGTGGTACAATACTTCCTATCATACGACCACTAAAATGACCCCATATGAAGTGGTGTATGGCCAAAGGCCACCCAAATTCATTACCTATATTCTTGGCACATCCAAGGTCCAATCTATTGATACAATGTTGCAAGGTTGTACAACCACTCTAGCGGTTATGAAGGAAAACCTCCACATGGCCCAAAATCACATGAAGCAATAGGCAGACAAGCATCGTTCTGAAAGGGTTTTTCAGGATGGTGATAAGGTGTTTCTCAGGCTCCAACCTTCAAGAAAACATCTCTCAAAGCTTAGGGATATCACAAATTGGCACCTAAGTTTTATGGACCCTACCATATCATCAAGCACATTGGTTTTGTGGCTTACAAATTGGCCCTTCCTGCTACTTCCAAAATCCATCTGGTGTTCCATGTTTCCTGTCTGAACAAAGTGGTGGGACAAAATTGTAGATTTCAAAACATCCTACCAAAATTAGATGAAGAAGGTTCCATGTGTCTCCAACCAGAAGAAATCCTCAATAATTGTGAACATCAATTGTGTGGCTGCACTATCAAGGAAGTGTTGATCAAGGGGAAGGACACAACATCTGAGGAGTCTACCTGCAAACCTACAACCATACTTCAGCAGTATCCACACCTCGAGCCTTGAGGACAAGGTTGCTTTTCAATGGGGAGGGCATGTTAGGATCCGATCCTAACCCCTCTCCATGTATCATTAGTTAGTAGGATATGTTTTCTATTTAATAAAGGTCGAAGTTAGTTAATAAAGCCTAATTAATAAAGAAGAATGAGTCAATGTAAGAATACCTAATAGAAGCTTCCACTTCTAGAAAATTCTTCCTATAAAAGTTTCCTTAGAAGGTAGAATTAGTATAAATAAGAGTAGAAAGCATTGGATATATTTTCTTGGATATTATTGTAATAGATCTATTCTCTGCTAGAGGTTTCCCCCTCGAAGAGGCAAGTGAACATTGCTATCATAATAAATTTTATCTCCCTGGTGATTATTCTGGTGTTATTATGGTGTTCTTCTGATATTTTTCTGGATATATCATTATTATTCTATCATTGCTTGCTAGATATTTTTTGTTCTGCATAATATATTGTATTAGGAATATTTTACTTTGGATCCGAAGTACACCCTAATCTCAAAGGCTTGGGTTTTTCTCTCCAATTCTGCAATTTTTATAGATCATCGTGGGACACAGGATAGTCAACCAATGATGGTCATCATGGAATGCTTTCTATGCTACTGATGATGATAAGGAAATTTGTTTTATAGGGAACAAATGATTTGTTCCAGATATATCATATCTGATAGATCTAGGCTCTAGAGAAATTACTAGAAGAAAATCAAATCATAATCAACAAAGGAAAGGATTGGCAAAGAGACTCAAACTATAGAATAAATCCTCCCCAGTATGGTCACCAATTCTATTATGGGAAAAAATCTCATAGGGATCTTACTGAATACACAAAACAATTTCCCTAGGATTTGTCTATTGATCCTAGACAAAAAGGGTTTTAAACTTCTATGGTCTTCCTAGATCTAAGACAAGCAACGTCTTTTCATCCCAAGAGAGTATAGATCATCATACCTTATTCTGAAGGTTGTTCTTGTGTATCCTGGTTGTTGCAGCTCCTGAAATGCAACTCCAACTCCTACAACCTGATTCCTACATGCAAGAAACAAACAACACCAATCTCCTTCTCCTAGTGTTAGAAATAACTAATCTAACTTAGATATAACTTTATCCATAATTCATAAGACCATATCCTAACCATTCATGAATGAAACACAAACAATTTCTTGGAAAACCAATGATCTATTGATTAATCATGAAGAAATTACAACAATATTACATACCTTGGATGTGGATACATTTATTTTTTGCTCCTTTCTCCCTACTTCTCCCTTTAGCTTCTTGGTCAATCTGCTCACTCTCAATTATAGATGGTATGAACAAGAAAATATCCTCTGCAAATGGGCAACATAACACTACTCTTTGATTCTTTTTCTCTTGCTCAAGACTTTCCTTTGTTATATAGTTCTTTGGAGGAGGCTTGGGAGAGCTTCTATATCTTCTAGAGACAACTATATACTCGAAAAATGTGAGTTCCTAAGCCCTTGATACGAATATACAACTCATTCCTCACCTATCGCCTTGTAACTCCCTGAATCTAGAAGTTTCATGGGTCATAGCTTGTTGAAACACTAGTTACCAGAAATGATCATTGTTTATTGTCCACTATGTGTCCAATGGTGATCTCCAAAAAGGGGCCAAATCTTAGGCAAAACATGCATTTTGGCTTATATCCTCTTATGGATTCCCTTATGGCCTATAGGGGGTAAATTAAGGCTATAATAGTAATGGCCCTTCTTTCCTAACTCTACTTTGAGAATGATTAGGAGATTAATTAGAGGATTGAATGAAGAGTTTAGTAGCTATTCTTCTTATTAGGTTGTAGGTATGTGAATTGTAGAATATACATGATTGACACAATGCATTTGATAGTATTAATTGTTGAGTTAACTAGTGTATATATTTTGATTCATATATGAATTGATCTTAAAATGATTACTTATGCTATGAACAAGTGTAAGTTGTGTGAGGTGGATAGGACCGATAGGACATTGGTTACTTGAGGGGGACACATGTGGATATGGTTGTTTGGGAAAAATATAGGTTGAGAGTCAAACAAATACAGGGAAATACTTTCCAACTTGCCAAAATATGGGTGTGGGCCATAACCAGTAAATCTTTATTGGACACATG
Organism: Picea sitchensis; assembly: GCA_010110895.2. Lineage (NCBI taxonomy): Eukaryota > Viridiplantae > Streptophyta > Pinopsida > Pinales > Pinaceae > Picea > Picea sitchensis. The sequence continues at coordinate 5,871 of SNQJ01S0050129.1, forward strand.
GAGTCTCAAATGAGGCACGGAGTCTCAATAGAGGCATGTAGTCTCTCACTACATAATATTGGTCTTATGATCGAGGGGTGAACAATAAGGTGGCATGACCTTACTCCCGAATGAGCCCCATTATTTTCCATTCCAAAGGCTCATGTTTGACACATATTTCCCCCATAAAATGACTTAATATTTGATTTTAACCATATCTAATAGTAATTCATGGGTATTTTTCATGTTTCTTAATGAATGCATGTTAAGTGGATTTTTGTGTAAAAAGTACCTTTTATTCTCTAATGTTTTTGTCAAAATATGTGTAGTCCACCAACTAGGTCGAACTGTAGGAGTCAGGGGTGCCAACACCCTAAAAACAGGGGATTTTGTCTCCCTCAAGGAGTTTCCAGCCAAAGATCAAGGGAAATTGTCCCTACCTACCTCCAAGAGTGCTCCTTGTGCATTAATGGTACCTTTTGATCAACATCACTTGAATATATAGGTTTAAAGGGATAATATCCCTCATTTACACATTTCTCTCTTTGATTTGAGAAGGGAGGTCGAACTCTCTAGATATATATAGACCTCTAGTCTAGGAGAGAAAGGGGGATATATATAGAGAATTTTTGGAGAAATTATTGTATGGATATTTTGTGAATACTTTTGTTGAAAACTCAGATCTTTCTCGCTCTTGATGTATTAGTGATATTTATGAAATAAAGATGGTTTTTCTTTCTGTCCATTAAACTTTATTTTTGGCTTTGTATGCTTCTTGGGTAGGGCCCAGCCAAGAGGGCTCAAGGACCCTATTACAATTTATATATTTTTCATGCATGTTAGATAGTATTTTATTCTCTTTTGAAGTTTAATATATCTTTGCATGATTAATCTCAACTTTTGTTAATATTATCACTAACCAACTAATTACAACAGGCATCATGTAGAAATGTTCAGTAGCATTTTGGAGCACTCTTAGGTGCCTCCCAAGGCCAAGAACCTCATATTCAATCCATTTATTTTTATTCTATCTTTTTTCATTCTTTTAAAGACTTACTCTAACTTTTCGAACCTCATTTTTCTTCCTGTAGGAGTTTCCTGTAGAAATTGTATAGTTATTGTAGAACTGCACAGTTCTTGTAGAAATATCTTGTAGGTTTATTTCAGCTTTATATTTTGACAGAGCTTAAACTTATTTTCATGAAAGAATTAATAAGCAATAAAAAGACATTTAAACTGATATTGATCAAAGGGTTAGATAATTAGCTTGTTTTATTCATGCATTAGTGTGGCTTTACTTCTATTACAACTTTTTATCATAGCTTAGATTGAATTCATATTATTACATTTAGTTTAATATTATTTCTTTAGTAGTCTTTAATGCAGTTAGAATAAGTTCTTTCCATGCAATTTAGATTATTTTTGCATTCATATTGGTCTGTTTCCTTCAAGCAATAGTTCATAGATGTTTTCTGTCATTTTATTTTCCTACACATTTTCATCCTTTGATCGGTTTCAGAGCTTTTCTACCAACAAGTGCATACTGCATACATAGTGCATAGCACCTCTTAATTTTGTATGAACCCTGGGTTAAAAAATTAAATTATGAATCTAAGGGTATAGTAAATTATTTCTGTTATTCCTAACGCCATCATTTTTTTGGCGTCGTTGTCGGGGAGGTGTTGAAGTCAGCATGCTATTTTCTTTTTGTTTTCTTTTGTGCGACCTGGAGAAGTAAAAAACATACCTCAGTCACAAGGCGAAATTCACTATAGATTTTTTTTTGTGCAACAGTTCAAGTGCTTTCACTTTGTGTGAGTATTGATAGCTCCTTGTCACACTCTTTTTTGCATTATATATCAGAAGAAAAAAAAAAAAAAAGGTTTTTCACTTTCTTTTTTATTTCATGAATGACTAGACCTAGAGATAGGAAAGGAAATGTTTTACCAAAAAACCCCACCACAAAGAAAGGTCCAGGAAATCCAGATATTGGTCCTGAAACACTAGAAAGTTTCTTAGAAAGGGAAGCTAGATAATTTGAAAATATTTCATAAGAGATTCAGTACTCACTATTAAGGACCTAACCTCCCTAACCCTCACGTAGGTAGAATAATATATTTTCCATGTAATAAAGGTTGACATTAGTTAATAAGGCCTATTTAATAAATGAGAACAAGTCATTGTAAGAAGATATAATATAATCTTCCGCTTCTAGAAAGATATTCCTCTAGAATGTTCTTTAGAAGATAGAATTAGTATAAATGAGAGTAGGAGGCATGATAAGTATTTATCTTGAGAATTGTTGTAATAGAGCTATGCTTTGTTGGAGGTTTCCCCCTCGAAGAGGAAATTGCACATCATTTCCTATCAAGAAAGGTATTATTTTGGTGTTGTGGTTCCATATATTTTGTTGTTTTGTTGTTATTCTATTGAGTATTTCCATTTCTTGTTGCTATTCCATTGTTATTCTCTGCATTATTTCTCTTTTATACTATTATAATAGATCTAGTACCTAACAAGTGGTATGAGAGAACTTTCCTTGGCAAGAATTGTGGGTTAAATTTTTTTCAGGGTAGACACACATTTCGACGTCTTAAAACTACATAGATCTATCCTTCAATGCATATATTTGCAGCCGGGGAAGCATACACACAGGAAATAAAAGAGGTTTTCAAACTCACATTATTGGGCACCCTTGTAACCCCTGTCGGTACCCCTTCGAGTGGTAGCGCATCAGAAAACACATGTATACGGATTGGACTAGGTATCCTAAAACCCTCCATAGATCAATTGATTGGCTTCTTGACTTCTATAGTTCCAATAAGAACAACACTCATGAGTATACTCTCTGGTACCTGGGTAATTGGGTAGTACAACTAAGGGTATATTCTAGCCTCCTTAGCTTATGCCCTGAGATATTGGGTTGAGTACTATTGTTTGACCCCACACGTATATCAAAGAACTATAGCATAGGGAAAACCCTTGCATGTAGATATCTTGAACTCTAACCATTGGGAAGGAAACATAAAAGAAAAGGAACAAACAATATCTTGTGTCGTGCAACCTTTCCTCCTGCATTCAGGTTGCGAAATTACTACACATGTCTTCCTGCTAAGAATTTGGGAATTTCACCACTGCAGTATTATTCAGGTCAAAGTATAACTATGTAGAAGTAAAACAAATATGATTTTGGGTCCTACCCAAACCATTATTTGAGACCCATCCCATTAGATTCCTCTCTTCACCCTGATCGCAATCGTCCCTATCATTTTTAAGCCTTTTTTTTTTCCAATGGGCCTGACCCCTTCCAGGAACCCCTTATTTCGCACCTATCCCATTGACTTCCTCTATTTGCATTTATCATCATGGTACCATTCACCAATAATCCCTTTCTGTGTGGTCCCACCCTCCCTCTTTCCTATCCCAATGGCCCACACCTGCAGCCAAGATTAGGAACATCGTATCACTACCTTCGACAAAGCTAATGAGCAAACCAGGACTGATATTTTTCCCCTTACTTCCAATATTTCTAGCATCAATTCCTAGCTTGCTCCACTCAAATCACTTTCCAAAGTGATCACTCAATTGACAACCACATATCTACAATCCCAAGATGCAGTGAACAATTTGACCGCATTCTTTAAGCACACCCAAGATCCCTTATCTTCTACCACACCTTATAACCCTGAAGGTATTAGATCCTCCCCATCCACATCCTTTCCTTCCAACCACTTTCAACGAGACCTACATCTCTCTCAAGTGGAGGTGAAAAAATTTGATGGCTCAGATCCCATAAGATGGGTCACTCAAATAGAACACTATTTATCTTTGCATGAAATTACTGATGAATTGGCCAAACTCCGGTATGGTGTTCTCCATCTAGATCTAGAATGATGACAATAGTGGAAATGTAGAAAAATGCCCACCAAGGGTATGTGGCTTGTACACAATTTGTTGCAGAGCTTTATGAACTCTTTGACACTGACACCCACCATTTAGGTTGTTTGACTAAGTTGAAACAATCCAGAAAAATGGAAGACTTTATAGGTTCTTTCGAGTGCTTGGATTTCTGCATAGAGGGCATGTCTGATGCCTTTTTTCGAGAATGCTTTATTAGCGGCCTCAAGGATGATATTTGTGCCTATTTACTCATGGATATCCCTTAGGACCTAACCTCCCTAACCCTCACATAGGTAGAATAACATATTTTCCATGTAATAAAGATCATCATTAGTTAATAAGGCCTATTTGATAAATGAGAACAAGTCAATGTAAGAATACCTAATAGAAGTTTTTGCTTCTAGAAAGATCTTCATCTAGAATGTTCTTTAGTATATAGAATTAGTATAAATGAGAGTAAGAGGCATGAGAAGTCTTTGTCTTGAGAATTATTATAATAGATCTTTGTTATGCTAGAGGTTTCCCCCTCGAAGAGGCAAGTGAACATTGTTTCCTATCAATATAGGTATTTTTTTGGTGTTGTGGTTCCATATAGTTTGTTGTTTCATTGTTATCATTTGCAGTATTTATGTTTGTTGTTTCTATTCCACTATTATTCTCTGCAGTAATTATCTTTTCTACTATTATAATATATCTGGTACCTAACACTCACCTCGTGTCATGGCTGGTGAAGAAGAGATGGTAGAAATATTTGAGTTCCCTATTTGAGAATCCAATGGAGAAAATAAGATGAAAAACATCAATCCTTCTTCCTTACTTCATTTTCATGGGCTTGTTTATGAATATCCTGACACTTTCTTGTTTTATTTTGTAGTTATATGCAGGACATATGATTATACCACTAATGAACAAAAGCTCAAACTTTTTCCTTCTCCCTTTAAGGATTCGTCTCTAAGATGGTTTATGATCTTGGAGGGAAATAATATCACAACTTGGGATCAAATGGAAAATACCTTCAGTGAAAGATACATAGATTATTGTAGATAAAGAGATACAAGGGATGAGATTTTCATAATGACACAAGGACCTGATGAATCTCTATAAGACTTTGAAGAGATATTTCAACTAAGTGACAAGAGAGATCAAAATTACACTATGGACGAAGACTCACTAAATTTTGTCTTACTTAGATGGGTAAGAGAAGATTTGATGGAAACATTGAATCTCCTATCCAATGGATATATCTATCAATTGGACTATGATGATATCAAAATAATATTCAAGAACCACTCAAGGTCCTCCAGAAATAAAGGTAGAAGCAATAGAGGTTTGGCATATCAATCTTCTGACCCTACAAATCATATAAATAATGAATTAGGATGGTTAATAGAGGACATGAAAACTGATATTTTACACTCTTTATCCATGCAAATGGATACCTTGCATATCAAGAAGAAACAAGAGGAAGAAGAGAAGGAATTGGTTGTTTATTGTCCCAAATGCACTAAAGCACATCCTATAAATGACTTCCCTTTAGGACTTATAGATGTTTATTGTATTTGTGAAGAAAATAATCCAACTAGAAAATGTCCTTCTTTGCTAGGATTGAAAGCTACATTTCAAGGAGAAAAGGAGAATGTGGAATCACTATACTTCATCAATCATAGGAGACCCGAAGCACCAAGACCCTTCCAAACATGTTTGAACTTCAATCCTACTCACAAATTTGGTGCATATAATTCTCAATTGTCTCCTCAACCATGGTACAACCCATCTCCTTGGATGAACCCAAATCCTTGGAAGTACTGTGGACCTCCAATCCCTCCTCCATACCAATATTTTCCCAACATGCCACACAATCAATGGCATCGACCTCCACAAGGATGGAGACCACAAAATTTTCAGCCTGCATTACTACCTCCTCCTCCTCTACCTAACAACACTACTCAAAATAGTATTCCTCCTAAACAACCTGAGCTACCTGCTCAACTTGCTCCAAATCTGAACAAAAAACATGTTCAACCTCTGTACAACAATGATACAACTTATTAGACTTATTCATTCGAAATACAATAGATAAATCTTAGATCATGAAAGATATTACAACAACAACCCAAGCTCATATAAACTATAGAATATGATAATGAATATATTACCTTTGCCCAACTACAAACTCCTCCTTACCCTGAAACATTACAAGAAAAGAAGACTTATACATCTAAGGAAAAAGAACTTTTAGGAGAACTTAAGAATTTGTGCATAAAGATACCTCTTTTATAAGCCCTTGAAGATGTACCCATTTTCAATAAATATGTCAAGGAAGAATGCATTAGAATACCAGGGAGGAGAAGAAAATATGCCCCTACCATAAATGTTATAAGACAATTATATGACCTTGTGCTTGGAAAGTTGATTGTACCTAAATACTTGGATCCAAGTCCT
>SNQJ01S0050129.1:12201-42869 GCA_010110895.2 Picea sitchensis
ACCCTACAAATCATATAAATAATGAATTAGGATGGTTAATAGAGGACATGAAAACTGATATTTTACACTCTTTATCCATGCAAATGGATACCTTGCATATCAAGAAGAAACAAGAGGAAGAAGAGAAGGAATTGGTTGTTTATTGTCCCAAATGCACTAAAGCACATCCTATAAATGACTTCCCTTTAGGACTTATAGATGTTTATTGTATTTGTGAAGAAAATAATCCAACTAGAAAATGTCCTTCTTTGCTAGGATTGAAAGCTACATTTCAAGGAGAAAAGGAGAATGTGGAATCACTATACTTCATCAATCATAGGAGACCCGAAGCACCAAGACCCTTCCAAACATGTTTGAACTTCAATCCTACTCACAAATTTGGTGCATATAATTCTCAATTGTCTCCTCAACCATGGTACAACCCATCTCCTTGGATGAACCCAAATCCTTGGAAGTACTGTGGACCTCCAATCCCTCCTCCATACCAATATTTTCCCAACATGCCACACAATCAATGGCATCGACCTCCACAAGGATGGAGACCACAAAATTTTCAGCCTGCATTACTACCTCCTCCTCCTCTACCTAACAACACTACTCAAAATAGTATTCCTCCTAAACAACCTGAGCTACCTGCTCAACTTGCTCCAAATCTGAACAAAAAACATGTTCAACCTCTGTACAACAATGATACAACTTATTAGACTTATTCATTCGAAATACAATAGATAAATCTTAGATCATGAAAGATATTACAACAACAACCCAAGCTCATATAAACTATAGAATATGATAATGAATATATTACCTTTGCCCAACTACAAACTCCTCCTTACCCTGAAACATTACAAGAAAAGAAGACTTATACATCTAAGGAAAAAGAACTTTTAGGAGAACTTAAGAATTTGTGCATAAAGATACCTCTTTTATAAGCCCTTGAAGATGTACCCATTTTCAATAAATATGTCAAGGAAGAATGCATTAGAATACCAGGGAGGAGAAGAAAATATGCCCCTACCATAAATGTTATAAGACAATTATATGACCTTGTGCTTGGAAAGTTGATTGTACCTAAATACTTGGATCCAAGTCCTCTAGTAAATGTACACATCAACAACACCCTGATCCAGAACACTCTTATTGATTAGGGGATGCTATCAATGTCCTGAAAAAAGATACTATGATAAGACTAAACCTTCAAAGATTTTTGAGAGACACCCTCACTGTCCTTCAACTTGCAAACATATATATAGTCAAACTTGAAGGCATGTTGGAAGATATCATATTCTCCATTGATTCTTGGGAGTACCCTATTGAATTCCTAGTCCTTGAACCCAATTCTCAATCCAACGGATATCCTCTAATTTTAGGAAGGAATTGTTTGGCAAGAACAGATGCATACATTGGTTGTAGAGGAGGAAATATGACTATAATTGATGTCCTTTCCCAAAAGCAAATTGTTCTTTATTCTCCTGCCCAACCTTTGATAACATAAAATATGCCTATGTGGGTGTAAGAGGAAGAAAACCTAACACAAATAACTACTTATCCCATATATACAATCAACACATCCTTGACTGATAGTACAATTGATGAAGACACCTTCCGTGAAAATTTTCTACAAAATCAATATCTAACTAACGTGAAAATAGAAGGGATAAATGATGATAATAGATATGAAATTTCTTTTAAAAATAACAAATAATTATGGACAAACTTATTAACTACTGAAATGGGAGATCCAATTGTCAAAACCATAGAGATCATCCCTGAAAAGCCACTCAAAATCAGTAATAAACTTATTAGTCAGCAATAAAAAAAGCTATTAGATGTGATAAAAAGAAATGTTGAATATTTTTCATGGGATTATAAATACATGAAAGGCATCCACCCTTCTATATGTACTCACCATATTTACATCAAGGAGGAATGCAAACATGTTAGGCAACCCCGAAAAAGGATGAACCCTGCAATGAAATACATAGTTAAACAAGAACTTCAAAAGTTGCTAGATGTTGGATTCATATATCCAATCTTAGATAGTGAATAGGTATCTCCTCTATTTATTGTTCCAAAGAAGAATGGGAAATGGAGGATATGTGTAGATTACCAAGAGTTAAACAAGGCTACCAGAAAATACCATTTCCTCCTACCCTTTATTGATCAAGTATTAGATGTATTAGCTGGAAAAGAATACTTCTCATTTCTAGATGGATTTAGTGGATACAACAAAATTCAAATTAGTCTTGAAGATTAGGACAATACCACCTTCACTTTTCCCTGGGGAACATTTTCTTACAGAGTCTTACTATTTGGCCTATGTAATTCCCCAACCACTTTCCAAAGATAAATTATCATCGTCTTTTCAGAACTCATTCATGACAACGTTGAGATATACATGGATGAATTTACCCCTTATGGAAAGTCTTTTGATGGAGCCTTAGACAAATTAGACAAATTTCTCCAAAGATGTCGAGAAATTAACCTGTCCTTAGTAATGAAAAATGTAATATGATGATGAATGAAGAGATTGTTTTAGGAAATCATCTGTCCTCTAGAGGGATTGAAGTAGAAAAAAATAAAATCAAAATCAAAAGCATCTTCCTACTTTCTACACCCCTGAAACCAAAATATATTAGAAGTTTCCTTGGACATGCATGATACTATAGAAGGTTCATCAAGGATTTCAGTAAGATAGTTTCTCCTCTCTCTACCTTGTTGTCCAAATATGTATATTATTGTTGGACCCTGAACTGCCAACAAGATTTTGAGACAATAAAAGAGAAACCTTCAACTTCTCATGTGCTACAACGTTCCAATTGGGCTCTTCCATTTCACATTCATGTTGATGCATCAGACAAGGCTTTAGGAGTAGTCATAAGAAAAAATGAATATAATAAACCCTATGTAATCTATTACATAAGTAAAAATTTGGATGGTGCAGAGCTCAACTACACCATTATAGAAAAAGAACTTTTAGCAGTCATACATGCTCTCAATAAATTCAGACATTATGTTACAGGGTAGAAAGTTTTTGAATATACATATCACGTTTCCATTAGATACTTGATAAATAAACCTAACATTAATGGTAGGGTGATCAGATGGTTTTTGTTATTACAACAATTTTATCTAACAATTTTTGATAAGCCTGGAAATAAAAATGTAGTTGCATATTTTTTATCTGGGTTCACTATTCCTACTAAAGAAGACATAATCGATGATCAATTTCCAAATGAGAAGCTATTTTCCATATCAGCACAAACCCCCTGGTTTTTTGATATAGAAAATTATCTAACAAAAGGAAAGTTCCCTCAACATTTCTCCTACGGAGAGAGATGCAAGATTGTTCAGAAAAGTTCATCCTACACTTGGTTTACAGGCTATTTGTTCAAACTTTGCTTAGACAAAATTTTGAGGAGATGCATACAAGAAGATGAGGTGCATGATATCCTCTATGCTTGTCATGATGAACCATGTGGAATACATTATGCATCCAAGAGGACAACTTATAAGATCTTACAAGTTGGATATTATTGTCTAACCCTACATAGAGATGCTCAACAATACACTTCACATTATGATGAATGTTAGATAATGGGGAAACCTGCAAGGAGGAAAGACATGCCTTTACATCCCCAAGTATCATTGGAACCATTTTACAAGTGGGGCATGGACTTTATAGGCCCAATTGATCCTCCATCGGGAAAAAATAAACACATATTGGTTTGCACAAACTATCTAATAAAATGGGATGAAGTAAAGGCCATGAAGGATGCCACATAATCAAATGTAGCTACATTACTCCAAGAGTGCATATTATCAAGGTTTGGTTATCCAAGGGAATTAGTCATAGATCAAGGACCTCATTTTACATAAAGACTCATTGAATAAATCATGAAGGAACATAACATCCGCCACAAAAAATCAACACCCTACCATCCTCGAGCAAATTGGCAAGCCGAAGTCACAAACAAAGAGCTAGAAAACATTCTTACCAAAACAGTGAGAATGAACAAGAAATATTGGTCAAGAAACTCATAGAAGTAGCATGGGAATACAACATTACATGGAAAACTACCATAGGGATTACTCCTTTTGAATTAGTCTATGGTAAGAAATTTATTCTCCCTATTGAATTTGAATATCATACACTGAGAACAACAACTGAATTAGACATGAATTTACAATCAACAGAAAGAGAAAGATTGAGTCAACTAAATGCCTTATATGAGTTCATGATGAAATCCCTATTCAACATTGAAGTAGTGCAACAACAAATAAAATACTGGCATGACAAGAAGATTAAGTACAAGAAGTTCAAAGAAGGGGATTGGTCTTTGTTATATGAGTCAAGGTTTAAGGACTTCAAAGGGAAGTTGATGACTACGTGGTTTGTACCCTACCATATTGAAAAGTGCTATGATGATATTTTATTTCAGATCATAACAATTGACGAGGAAGTAATATCCCTACTGTGAATGGATTCAGACTAAAGACTTACAATAATCCTCTTACAAAAGAAGAATCCACAACAAGCTTGAGGAAACAAAATATGGATGTGATTGATAGAAAAAATTATCTCAATCCATCCCAATAAAGAGATATGAAAAAGAAAATAGAATAAAAATCCTAGATGAAACCATCCTAGAGGTATCTAAGACAGATTTGTGGGTGAAAACCTCTAATGGAGGCAGTCTCAAATCTGAGGAATAAATGGATATCCTCATCAAGAAAACCTCCTAGAGACTTGATGAGGAAGGGAATTGGTGAAAACCAGTAATGACACTTATGCCTTGGGAAAAAAGGAAGAAAAAAGAAAAAAAGAAAAAAAAGAGAGAAAAAAAAGGAAAAAAGTTTGTATACAAATGTTTTGTTTTGTAGGTACCCAAAACTTCATTGTTGTAGTCATTTGCACAAGACTAAAATTAGCAATCAACAAAAATTAATAGGGACAGTAAGCATTTTCAATTTTATATCATTCATACCTAACATTTTTCATCATATCCATATGATTATCCATGTTTTTCATTTCCATCATTCATACCGCATTCCATATCCAACATGTTTCATTATATCCTTTATTTCAATAAAAACGACCTACAAGGTTATTCTGCAGGATCATCCTAAATGATTCTACAGGATCAACCTAACAAGGTAAATTCTATAAATAATGGAAGACAATCAGAGTCAATACCAACATCAACAATTCAAATGTTAATATCAGTGATAGAACCGCCTTATCCAACCATTTTTTCCATCATATATACCCTTCGAAAAACAAAAAAATCAAATCTACAGGATACTCTATATCTTGTAAGAAATATTCAACATACCATAAACAAATATACAAGATGCTCAGTATTGTGTAGAATGATTGGAGACCATGATATCCCAATGCATTACAGATATGGTCTCGAGGAGGAATTCAAGAGAATCTAAAGACACCATCAAGAAGAAAAACCACCATTATCATTACTCTAGCCACCATCAAGAAGAAAAATTAATGTGCATGCAAAAGTAAACAAAGGTAACATAACTATATATCCTCTCAACATTTGATTAAGATTCATACATATCTATCTATGCTTATTTCATATGGTCAAGCATTTGTTAAGTCTATATGGTCATAAGAACTAGGATGTTCACATCATGTCAATGGGGGTGGGCATAATTTTTGTCAAGATTCGAATTGGCATGTGGATATTAAATTGTTTAAGTAGAGGTTCATTGATATGAGTTAGGAAGCACGAATTAAGTTATTATAAAAAAATCAAGATGACTATTGGGACTAGACAACAGTGCAATTTGATATTTTGGGTCACAACTCAGAGCTAAAGAGAAATCAAAGAACCATCTAGAATTCTAAGGTAAAAGAGGTAGTTCAAAATGTGTGAAAGTGATCCAGATGGATCACGGTGGCCATCCACCTTTTCCACTAAATCACCATTTTGAGTGTGTGGTTTTGATAAACCATGATATTCACCCTTTTGATGGGGAATGGAATGTAATGTCATCTTCATTTGTTAATTACAGACATCATGTAGTGATTTCCTAGTTGTCTTATGTACATGCCTACAACATAGCGTTAATGCACCGGATCCCATTAGAACTCTGCAGTTAAGCACGTTCAAGCTAGAGTAGTACTAGGATGGGTCATTATCGAGAATTCCTAGTGTTTTACATGCCTATGGAATTTTATAAACTTAGTCCAATTCATCCCACATTCATCATGGGAATGGTTCTCCTCTCACTCTCCCATATATAATTGAGGTGAAGGGGGCCCTTCAAGCATGCAATGGAGTGTGATGTAAAGCTTGCTACGAATGAAGTGTAGCCAACATCTCTTTCTTTTCAGAGATAGGCTACCCCATTCTGTCAGTTTTTTTTCTATAGTGTTTTTCTCTCTTCTTCATTAATAGAAGTTGGTTTTCACTATATTTTTGTGTTCTCTGCATTATCTTTGTGTACTTCCTTGTTATGTATTAGTCATATTTTTGTCTTCATGTCATTCTCAAAATAATTTTGATCAAAAAGTAAGAAATAAATCTCATAGGTGACGGAGAAAAGAAGAACACTCAATCAAAGAATTCAAGGACGTCAAAAGAACATAATCGATTCAGGTAGCCATGAAACCCTAGGAAAATAAATAGCTCTACAATCTCATCATTTGCTACAATTATTTCAATGTTTATTATATTTTAGACTTATGGGCAATGCTAAAGGTTTTATGGATTCTTGAACAACAAGAAAATCACATCCTGTAGAAACCCAATTTTTCTCCCACAGTCACTGTGATACCCCACGACTTGAAAACTTTGATAATTATTATTATTATTATTATTATTTTAGAATTTTAATTATTTTTCCAAAAGACACTTTGGTCGATTGACCAAATCTGAATTGTAAAACCTTATTATTTTATGAAAATAAACACATGTGGAAAAAGGGGCACACGTTGAAGCAGTTTTTAAAGAGGGAGTTACGAATCCAAAGGGGTTGGCCAAGTGGAAACAGACTGAGACAAGTTGTGGATTTAACTAAACTTCAAAAAGACACATTCCATATTTATAGGAGAATCTGTGAACATGTGTAGAATTGAATCTAACAGGTGGTAAGTGAGTAGGAGGCTCAAGAAACGTGTCACAAGTCCTAGGAAAAACAAAAATAAGTCATGAAAAAGGAATGAGATGCCATTCCTAGGATGTGAACTAATAAATCGAGGATGCTACACACTGATTTTGACTTGACACAACGAATTTCTAATATTACACACAACAAGTTGGTACTCGTAATTCTGCAAGAGGCCACGTAGGAAGCCCCTTGGATTTTGAAGTTAGCTCGGGGGTGACAGATGTTGATAGAGACTTTAGTCTATGGTTGGGAGCAACAGAGTCTTCAATGTGTGGTTTCCCCCAAGTTCCAAGTTTTACTTCTTTATTATGAATATGTCGATCTGAATGTTTATTGTGTATTATTGTGCATTACTGTGATCTAGATTATTGGTTATAAAGTATTTTTAAGGCATAAATAAGTCATAATAGTATTAGATATAATGGATTCTATGAGAAAAAAAATGCATACCATAGTTTCATATACAAACATTGTTGAAAGAAAAACAATAGTCATTATGTTGCCTAGATCCACGAACAGTGTCGTATTACCACTAGTAAACCCAATAAAAATCATGAGTAAAACTTAGTTATTAAAACATGAATTGTATTCGAATAAGAAACTTGTATTGAGGAAACAAAGTTTAAAAAAGATACAAGTAATGACTGTGAATATCCAAAAAGGAATCAATACTAAGTAAATAGAGTTTAACAAAGATACAAGTAATGACTATGTATATCCAAAAAGGAATTACTTCTAAGTAAACAGAGTTCAATAAAATTACAGAACTATAATTGCATAAACAACAGTCCTATGCCATGGGACATTAATGGATAATTATATACAAAAATATTCGGTTGACTTGCTCGACAGAATGTTCAAACAAGAGCAGTCATATATTGTGAGATCAGGCTTGAAATCTAATTAGTGATGGAACTCGAATACCTTATTCAAGCAAGGGTATTCCTGAGTTTCCATGGTACCAACCTCCTCAACACCTATAGAGTAGAAGTGAAATAAGTTAAAACGATGTACGAGTTTAAATAGTCAAACAAAAATTCGAATTACATATACAAACGGAAACGAACTTACCATGGATGTACAGAGCATTTGTTTTGTATTTCCTTTCGTTGCCTTTGAACTGCATCCGAATGTTGAGGTTTGTTGGATAACTGATGGGTACCCCTCTTAAAAATGAATAGGTCCCATCATTAGTTAAAATACCCAAGTTTAGTTTTTTACAAGGATTCAATTCACGGTGCACCTACAAAATATAAGAAAAAGAACATTACTATACTATGTGTGAATACCGCACCTATGAAAATATTTTCAACAGAAGTTCTAACTATGTTCATGAAGAGTAAAACTATTTGAAATGTCTTAATCATAGACTGGAAACGAGAGATGTAAAACAAAGAAAATATAAACCCTATATTAAATCATGTTAAGGTAAACTCAGGGTCACAAAGTTCACAAAATTCTGGGTTCGGTCGATATGCCTCAAAAGTCTAGGTAAAACTTCTTCAGGTCATAGGCTAACCAGAATCAAGACATACCAGGACCCGAAATATATATATTACAATAATGACATTAAAATTGTATATATAAAACATGATAAACAAAGGTCCACCAAGGTAAACCATACAGATACATATAAATCATAGTTGACGGAATAACATTTAAACACGATTGTAAACTAGCATCTTAAATTGCTCAAAAATCATTACAAATATAACAAGATAGAAGCACAAGTTTACAAGTTACATGGGAAGATGGAACGAGTTAAGGAGATTCCATAAAACACTTACCATTTAGAGACGCCACCCTTGGATTCGTTAAAGACCAACCAAACTCAACCCATAGAAGGTATGAATGCCTGACTCTTGCAACGAATTTTGTGAACGAAAATGAGATTCTAGACAAATAGACCTTTAACATTATAACTCAGGATCTCTCAAAAGATATGGGAGGGTCCAATAAAACATCAAACCTCGTGAAAAACCTCTCAGAATGAATGCAGAGCTGAGAAACAAAAATGAAAAGTGTGAAATGAGCCAAGTTCGGGAGAGGTTGGGATGGTTAAGGATCCAAAAAGAAAACCCTATCACCTATAAGAAAAATAACACTACACATATGCTTCCATAGGATAGCTTCCAATAAAATATCCTTGAGATGGTAAACACTGCAGATGGCACATGCAGGATCAGTGCATGGTAAATGCTCTGTATTACACTCTGTTTAACGATGAAAATTTGGTAATAATTTAAATTAAGAAATAGTACCATAACACGAGTTAATCCCTCATAAAAAATCATAATAAATCCTCTTAAGTATGATTCGTCCTTTTGTATGAAAAGTGTTATACATAGGATGATATACAATGAAACACATTTTATATATGAGTTTACCTTAACATGAAAATACAATACAAAAACTTTGTACGCCGAATACATTGAGTCATATATGGTATGAAACGACTAAGGGTAGTAATAACTATGTTAAAAGTGTCGAGTGGAGAATGTGTAGCCATGAGGGGGGTATAACAAATAAACAAACCTTGTGCGACCCTTATACATGGTGTTTGGTCATGTCCTAAATAGTAACGACTATAGATATAACAAGTAGAATATGAAACTTAGTAAAAACAAACATATATGGGTTATTAAGTACCTAGTCTTAGTGGAATAAGACTCATGTTAGCTTTTATAAAAATGATGTATAGTGAAGAACTATATTGTTAAGTATCAAGTTGTTCAATTATTTATAGTATACGATACTATAATAAGTTATGAGAAGTTGGAAAGAACATTCTATGTAATCATTTAGTCTCTATGCTTTTCTCATTTATAATAAAACGATGAAAGAATAGTGAGACTATCGTATGATAAAGGAAATCAAGGAAAAACTTAAAAGATAGGAATAAAATAAATTAATAGACCTATATGCGACAATTATGATGACAAGAAATCATTAGATTATTATGGTTGAATCTCTCTCTCTCTCTCTNATATTGAATCGAATTTAAGGTGTTTGACATAATGGTATTAGAGTTGTAGGTTACAACATTTGGCATTTTATGGGCTTTATCACAGAAAAATGTAACATGTAAATTGTCTTGATTTTTTTCTTACCTCTAGGAAGAAAAATAATTTGATTTTGCAGGAAAATGAAAAAAGTACATGAGCCTCAGGGAGAAGAACCTCATCAAGAGAATCTTGAACAAGGGAATTTATGTGATGTACATCTCTGGGTGGATCTGAATAATGATAGGCATTCAAAAATTATAAAGTCAGTATCATATCTGAGAGAAGAAATAAAAACTGTGAGAGCATATAACGAAAGAATTTTAAAAACTCAAGAGGAACTAAATGCAATTCTGCTACAAAAATTGTGAAATCAAAATACTGATAAAAATAAGGGGCAAAATTCTAGAAACTCTAAGATATCCCAACCGAAAAAGAAAGAAGGAAAATTGGAGTATTCTGAATCTAAGACATATTCAATATATAAGGATATGGAAGATATTGAAACGTCTACTGAAAGTAGTTCTAGTCCTAAAAAAGAACTAAATAGAAACCTAAACAGCATGATGAAGTCATGGGAGAATTTAAGAATATTAAACCACCAACCTTCAATGGAGAAGTGGAGACTAGTGAGGAAGCAGAGGCATGGCTCTCTAGTAGGCAAAAATAATTTCAAATTTATAATTACTCAAGTGAGCTTAAATCTCGGATGGCTATATATAATCTAATAGAAAAAACAGATATATGGTGGTAGGATATAAAAAGAGTAAAAAGTATTAAGGAAATAAAAATCTTAAGAAACAATACCTGTTTGAACAATATTATGAGGGGAAATCCAAGGCGTTCTATGAACTTAAACTAGGAAATATTACAATGAAATATTTATGTAGTAATTTTTTGAGTTTGTTGCATTGTGTGCCTTACATTATGGATGAAAAACCAAATATTCAATGATTTTTGAGTTTCCTACCTAGTTCTTATAAAGATCGAATTCAGTTTGATAACCCAAAAATGTTGGAAGAAACCATGAGGAAATCTAAACTCTATTTTGAGTAGTATAAAAACAGAAATGAGAATTCTAAGAACTGGAATGGGAAAAAGGTTGAGAGGTTTGACCCTAAGAAGAAAGGGGGAGCTTACTCAATTAAAAATGTTGATAAAATATTTCAAGGAGGTAATAAGTTCAGAACTAGTAAACCTTTCAATCAGCTTGAAAATAAGAATGTCAAACCACCAACCTTCTTCAATAAAGAAAATTCCCAAAAAGAAATAGTAAAATGTTGGAAATGCAGTGGTCCACATTAATATAAAGACTATCCTCTCAGGAAGAAGGGTAATAACAATGTGCAAACAATACAAGAGGCAACTGCAGTTGGTAAGATGGAAAGGTCTACACCAAAAATTAGTGCAACATTGGAAAATCAACAGGCAAATCATCAGACTTCAATGGTAGAAATGGAAGGTATGATACATAACCAACCAGTTATTGTTTTAATTGATCCAAGTGCTAGTTTAAGTTATATTTCACCAAGATTTGTAGAAATCTGTAAGTTACATAAGGAAAAGTTTGAAAGGTACTAGTTAGTACAATTAGCTGCATGAACTAAAAGGAGAATTATATATGTTGTTAAAAATTGTGAACTTGGTATGAGTGAATTAAGAACACAGATAGACTTGAACATATTACCATTAGGATCTTATGATGTGCTAATTGGCATGGATTGGCTGGAAAAGTTTAAAGTGGTCTTAGATTGTTATAATAAAACATTTACCTATGTAGATGAGAGAGGTAACATTGTAAACATTAAAGGAGTATCAAGACTTTATAGTATTAGATAAATAACAACCTTACAGGTTAAAAGATGCATTCAAAAAGGGTGTAAAGTACTTGTTGTACACATAAACTATAATGAAAAAGATGAAAGTAATAATGTGTTAGATAACTTTCCAGTGTTGCAGGAATTTCAAGATGTATTCCAAAATATTCCCGGACTACCTCCTAGGAGAGAAATAGATTTCTCCATAGACCTGATACCTAGAGTAGTACCTGCTTCTAAGGATCTGTATAGGATGAATATCCTAGAGTTAAATGAACTAAAAATTCAATTACAAGAATTGATAGATAAAGAATATATCTAACCAAGTGTGTCTCCATGGGGGGCACCAATATTTTTTGTTAGAAAGAAATTTGGGGATTTACATATCTATATTGATTATAGGTAGATTAATAAAATGAATATTAAAAATAGATATCCATTACCTCGTATCGATGATCAGTTTGATCAAGTACGGGAAGATACAATATTTTCTAAGATTGATTTACGTTCTAGTTATCATCAACTTAGGATAAAGGATGAATATATTTATAAAAAAACATTTAGAACAAGTTACGAACATTACGAATTTGTCGTAATACCGTTTGGGCTAACTAATTCCCCATTCTCATTCATGTGATTGATGAACAATATTTTGAGTAAATGTCTAGATAAATTTGTGATCGTCTTTATAGACGATATACTCATCTATTCAAAGGATGAAAAAGAACATGAAAAACATTTACGAATAGTATTATAGATACTAAGAGAACATAAATTATATGAAAAACTAAGTAAATGTGAGTTTTATAAAGAAAAAATTCAGTATCTGGGACATGTAATTTCCAAAGAAGGTATAGTAGTTGACTCAAATAAAATAAAGGCTATAATGAATTGGCCTGAACCTAAGGATGTTTCAGACATAAGATCCTTTATGGGTATCATTGGCTATTACTGGAAGTTTATAGAGGGGTTTTCCAAGATTGCATATCCTATAACATCATTGCAAAAGAAAGGAACTAAGTTCATCTAGTATGAGAAATGTCAAGAGAGTTTTAACAAATTAAAACAACTCTTAACTATAGCTCCTGTATTAAAATTAGTAGACATAGATAAAGACTTTGTAGTATGTACATATGCATGCCATGAAGGGCTTGGAGGAGTGTTAATCCAAGAAAACCATGTAATAGCTTATGAATCATTGAAACTAAAGAAACATGAAGAAAATTATGTAACACATGAATGGGAATTAGTTTCAATAATACATGCATTAAAAATGTGGTAGCATTATCTGGTAGGCCAATTTTTTTTATTCTTGACAGATAACATCGCCTTAAAATATTTTTTTGATAAACATAATTTAAATCCTCTTGAAGTAAGGTGGTTAGCCTTCTTAAGCAAGTATGATCTTAAGATAAAACACATTAAGGGAAAGGAAAATAAAGTGGCAGATGCATTAAGTAGACATGAAAACCTGATTTATACAGTTACTAGAAGTAACTATGAAACATATTTAGAAGAAGGGGTAAGGTTAGCAGCTGAAAAAAGACCCAAAATATCAAAATATTAAGTTAAAAATTGATGATGATTCAACAAGAACAAAAGAATCAGATTTTAGATTCTCAAAAAGTGGATTGTTAATGTATAAAAACATATTATATGTACCAGAATCTAATGAAATTAAGCTATTAATTTAGATGAGCTACATAAGAAACAATATTCTGGACACCCAGGTTACCATAAATTAATTACTATGTTAAGAAATGAATTCTATTGGTCAAATATGAAAGGCAAAACAACAAAATATCTAGATAGATGCTTAGAGTGTCAACAATTTAAGGTCGAACACTAGCATCTAGTTGGACTACTACATCCTTTACCCATTCTGGAATGGAAATGGGAAGTGATAAGTATGGATTTTATTACCTGATTTCCTAGAAGTAGTAAACAAAATGACCCAATTATGGTTGTGGTTGATAAATTAAGTAAGGAATCACACTTCATACATGTGAAATCAACCTACAAAGCTATTAATATAGCATAAATATTCACGAAGGAAATATTTAGGTTACATGGAATCCCTAAAGTTATAATATCTAATAGGTATGTTAAGTTTACAAGAAAACTTTGGAAGGCTTTGTTTAAAGGGTTAGATACCCAATTGAACTTCAGTATTGCTTATCATCCACAAACGGATGGGAAAACTAAAATAACTAATCATATTCTTGAAGACATGCTTAGAATGTATGTTATGGACAGACCTGCTAAATGGGAAGAATATTAGTACTTAGTTGAGTTTGCTTATAATAATCATTATCAAGATTCAACAAAGCTTAGTCCTTTCGAAATTTTATATGGTAGAAAATGTAATAAACTTGTTTCATGGAGTAATCATGTTAATAGATTGATAATAGGACTAGATATATTAAAAGACATGTAACTAACAGTGAAATAGGTACAACAAAACCTGAAAGTAGCTTAGGACAGGAAAAAAAATTATGTTGATGCAAAAATAATTCCAAGAGAGTTCAATGTTGGAGATCATGTGTATATTAGAGTTAAACCTAAAAAGAGTTATTTACGACTGGGAAGGTATACTAAGTTAGCACCTAGAAATTGTGGTTCATTCAAGATACTTGTTCGAATAGGACCTGTAGATTATCAACTTGCACTTTTAGCTACGGTAAAAGTACATGATGTGTTTCATGTTTCATTACTGAAAAATCATATACATGACCCTAAACATGTTTTTGATTGGAAAATTATACAAGTGGAACCCGTGTGAGACTTCCTAGTAGAGATGGATTATATTCTCGACAAGAGGAAACTTACACTCTGTAATCAATTCGTAGGATAGGTAAAGGTGCAATGGAAGCACCTTAGTCCAGAAGAGGCTACTTGGGAAATGTAAAGTATATACGGGAAGCATATCCATTTCTATTCCATAATGTCACTGATGGAAACTAGTTAACATCGATGATGGTGTTAAGTTCTAAGGGGGGATGTATGTGATACCCCACGACTTGAAAACTTTGACAATTATTATTATTATTATTATTTTAGAATTTTAATTATTTTTCCAAAAGACACTTTGGTCGATTGACCAAATCTAAATTGTAAAACCCTATTATTTTATAAAAATAAACACATGTGGAAAAAGGGGCACACATTGAAGCAATTGTTAAAGAGAGATTTATGAATCCAAATGGGTTGGCCAAGTGGCAGCAGACTAAGACAAGTTGTGTTGTTAACTAAACTTCAAAAAGACACATTCCATATTTATAGGAGAGTCTGTGAACATGTGTAGAATTGAATCTGATAGATGGTTAGTGAGTAGGAGGCTCAAGACAAGTGTCACAAGTCCTAGGAAAAACGAAAAGAAGTCATGAAACGGGAATGGGATGCCATTCCTAGGATGTGAATTGATAGCTCGAGGAGTCTACGCATTGATTTTCACTTGACACAACAAATTTCTAATATTACACACAATAAGCCGGTACCTATAATTCTACAAGAGGCCACGTTTAAAAGTTAGAAGCACAAGTTGACAAGTTACACAGGAAGTGAGAATGAGTTAAGGAGATTCCATAAAAAACCTACCATTTATGGATGCCAACCTTGGAGTCATTAAAGACCAACCAACCGTAAGCCAGAGAAGCTATGAATGTCCTGGATCTTGTAAAGAATTTCACTATGAACGAAAACAGGATTCTGGACAAACAAACCTTCAACACTGTAACTCAAGATCTCTCAAAAGATATGGGAGGGTCTAGTAAAACATCAAACCTCTCAAAAAACCTCTCAGGATGAATGTAGAGCTGAGAAAATGAAACTGAAAAAGTGTGAAATGAGGCAATTTTGGGAGAGGTTGGGATGGTTAAGGATCCAACAAGAAAACCCTAACACCTGTAAGCATAATAACACTACACGTATGCTTCCTTAGGACATTTGTCAATAAAATCTCATCGATATGGTAAACACTACAGATGGAACATGCAAGATCGACACATGGTAAATGATGCATATGACACTCTTTTTAACGAAGAAAAACTATTAAGAATTTAAATTAAGAAACGGTACCATAACATGAGTTAATCCCTCGTAAAACTTCATAATATATCCCCTTAAGTATGATTCGTCCTTTCGTATGCCAAGTGTTATACATAAGATGATATACAATGAAACACATTTTATATATGAGCTTACATTAACATGAAAATACAATACAAAAACTTTGTATGCCAAATACATTGAGTCATATATGGTATGAAACGACTAAGGGTAGTAATAAATATGTTATAAGTGTCGAGTGGAGGATGTGTAGCCATGGGGGGGCTATAACCAACAAACAAACCTCATGCGACCCTTATACATGGCATTTGGTCATGTCCTCAATAGTAACAACTATAGATATAACAAGTAGAATATGAAACTTAGTAAAAACAAACATATATGGGTTATCAAGTACCTAGTCTTACTGGAATAAGACTTAGGTTAGCTTTTATAAAAATGATGTATAGTAAAGAACTATATTGTTAAGTATCAAGTTGTTCAATTATTTATAATATAAGATACAATAATAAGTTATGAGAAGTTGGAAAGAAAATTATGTGTAATCGTTTAGTCTCTATGGTTTTCTCGTTCATAATAAAACAATGAAAGAATAGTGAGACTATCGTATGATAAAAGAAAACAAGGAAAAACTTAAAAGGTAGGAATAAAAAAAATTAATAGACTTATCTATGACAATTATGACGACATGAAATCATTATATTATTATGGTTGAATATATATATATATATATAAATATAAAAAAATGAATGGAATTTAAGGTGTGTGACAGTCACAGTTCTGTAGAGTAGTTCTAAAAACAACCTACTCTCCTTGTGTTAAATTATCCTTAGTTGTTGTCAAAGTATTTATGTTTACATGCCTATGGTCGAATCCTTTCAACACTAGATTTTTTGTGTGTCTTTGAAAACACATCCTATAGAATCTCAATTTAGACAGTTCCTATAGAAATATGTTTCTATGGGAACGGATGCAAAGAAACATACCAACCTAGGAATTGTCAATAAAACGCTCATTTTTCCTCTTTTCTCCGAAGCAAAACCCTTGTTGTATTTGTTTTTATCACCACGTTTGCCTAAAAACCATCTCTATTTTCTATCCTCTCTAAGGAATAGTTCAACTTGAACATTCTACATGAAACCAGTAACCATCCTTTCGCTCTTCTCAAAAAATCAACTCATCATCCTTGACAACAATCATGGGAGATGGATTTAAAAGGAGAGAACCAACAAAGCCTTCTAGGGTTTATGGTAATCATGAGATAGTAGAAGTTTTTTAGAGATGTGATTAGCTAGCCTAATTTGAAAGACTAAGAGGACTTAATGATGAGGTATCCATAGCATTTTCTCAGAATTTCTAGAATATACAAGAATAGGAATATGTGACCAAAATAAGGGGAATAACAATTATAATTATTGAGGCCTCCATCGGTAAGGTTTCTAGCCTTACCTTAGGCATACCTTGGGATAAAGAAGAGAGGAAAGAAAGCAATCTTCCTCCAAAATGAAAAGCCTGATGAGGATAAAAATGGAATCAAAGGGGGAAGCATCCCTCACACATGGCCAGAAGTATCATATTATATCATTCAATACATTACGGTGAGGGAAGGATGTGTATGATATATTCTTACCACTTCATACTATTTTGCCAACTTGAGAACCTTCTAAATCAAGAACCCCACCAGAACCTAAGCATCCCTTAATTCCTCCTTGAATCATTAAAAGAGATGAGCCTAAAAGTATAGAGAGGAAAACAAGAATTCTTAGCACATCATGGACCCATCAAGATGATAGTTTCAAATTTACTTAGGAGTTTGAGGAACAAAATTTTGTGCAAATATTTCATAAACATGGATCAACATGCATTTGAAGAGGTTCAAGAAACTATGAATGAAGAGGAAAAGAACTAATCCACTCATCGTTACCTCCCAAGTGGAAGAGGTCAAGGATTCTCCTAGTCCAAAATAGAAAAATGAAAGAAAGGGGAAGGAGCCTCAATAGGAGATAGTAGTGAAAGAAGAAAGACCAATGGAAGGAACCTCTAAAACAAAAATCCTTGTGGAAAAACTTCTTTATGCAACCTTGTTAGAATTGGAAAAAGCCAAGGTTGATGTCATGAAGTGGAAAAGGGTGGCAGAAGATAGTAAAGGGAAGCATAGAGAAGAGGCTTCTCAAGAATTGGAGCGGCAGATCCAACTTATGCAAGAAAATTTCCAAATTATGACTATGCAGAAAGTAGAATACAACCATAAGTTGAGAGTAGAGAACTAGAAGTTGTAGCAGCAATTGAACAAGGAAAGAAGAGATTTGCATGAGAAGAGTGAAATTATGGAAGCTAAAGTCGAGACAATAGCTAAAGTGCCTATATAGATGTTGGAATGCATACCACCAGCTAGGACATCTACATTGTTCCTAAAATAACAGTGGCATAAGAATCATATTGCACACTTGGTTGAATTTGTGAAATTCAACCTTCTTACCCCCAAAGATTTCCTAGATGCATATCAGGGTTGTAATATGGAGGAAAGAGATAAATTATGTGAATTCTATCACCATAACATCATATTGCCACGCCCCTACAATTGGAATCCCAATCCATATGTGGGGGATGTCCAATTTATGGACTTTGCATCATGGCTAAGGCATGAGAGGGCAGAGGAATTAAACAAGTATAAGGAAGAAGAACAACAAACACACTTATGGATTATAGTTGAGACTATTATGCCTAGATATGTCATAAAAAATAATCATACAATATCTTTAGATAAGGATCTAGTTCCAGGATGGACATCCAAATAAAGGGAAGTAATAGACCATCTTGATGACTCACTCAGATTATTGGGAGAAGAAGCAACATAGACTTTCATAGGAGGTGGAAATCCTTGCCTCATGATTTGTAGATCAGAGAACCTTACTCCCCCAATATCTTGAAACTTTCTCTCCTAAGGACACCCTGGTACAAAGAAACTTTAAGGAAAATGAAGACTAAATGGATTGGGTTAAGGATGATCCCTCCACTCCTTCTCCCTGTAGCACCTATGGATTATCTTAATTTAGAAAAAGAAGAAGAAGAATGGGACATAATTGTGAAGGATAAAGGATACCATGAACAACAAGTTATCACCAGATATGTGGCCTGGGATATGACGCAAGAATTTAGTAAGTAGCAACAAGGTGATGAACAACAACATTTTCTTGAGAAACAACAAGGCATTGAGAAGCAGTAGGGTGATGAACATCAAGAAAATATTGAACATCAACATCTTAGTGAAAATAAACAAGATACACAACAACAGTAGCAATAGTAAGGACAAAAAGACAAATTTTGGTTTCACAAACAATGTTCAAAAGTTTAGTTGGGGGGTTATGATGAGCCCCATTATTGTCCATTCCAAAGGCTCATATTTGACACATTTTTCCACCATAAAATGAATTAATATTTGATTTTAACCATATTTAATAGTAATTCATGGGTATTTTGCATGTCTCTTAATGAATGTATGTTGAGGTGGATTTTTGTGTATAGTGTACCTTTTTTCTCTAATAATTTTGTCAAAAGATGTGTATTCCACCAACCAAGTCAAACTACATGAGTCAGGGGCGCCAATACCCTAGAAACAGGGGATTGTGTCTCCCTAAAGGATATTTCAACCAAAGATCAAGGGAAATTTTCCCTACCTACCCCCAAGTGCGCTCCTTGTGCATTAATGACCACTTCTAATCAACAACAGTTGAATATACAAATTTAAAGGGATGAGATCCCTCATTTACTCATTTCTCTCTTTGATATGGGAATGGAGGTCAAACTCTCTAGATATATATAGACCTCTAGTCTAGGAGAGAAAGAGGGATATATAGAGAATTTTTGGAGAAATTATTGTATGGATATTTTGGGAAGACTTTTATTGAGAGCTCAAAGCTTTCCTGCTCTTGATTTATTACTAATATTTATGAAATAAATATGGTTTTTCTTTCAGTCCATTATAGT
Source organism: Picea sitchensis (assembly GCA_010110895.2). Taxonomy (NCBI): domain Eukaryota; kingdom Viridiplantae; phylum Streptophyta; class Pinopsida; order Pinales; family Pinaceae; genus Picea; species Picea sitchensis. The sequence continues at coordinate 32,210 of SNQJ01S0050129.1, forward strand.
TTCTTTTAGGCTACTTCTGCTTCTTGGGTAGGGCCCATACAAGAGGGTTGAAGGACCCTTTTACAATTTCTATAGTTTTCATGCATGTTAGATGGTATTATATTCTCTTTTTAAGTTTAATATAGCATTGCATGATTAATCCTAGCTTTTGTTAAGATTATCACTAACCAGCTAATTATAACATGAATCTTGTAGAAATATTCGGTAGCCTTTTGGAGCACTCTTAGGTGTCTCCCAAGGCCAAGAACCATAGATTCACTCCATTTATTTATAGTCTAGATTTTTTTCATGCTTTTAAAGACTTACTCTACCTTTTTGAACCTCGTTTTGATTCCTATATGAGTTTCCTGTAGAAACTGTACACTTCCTGTAGAACTGCACAGTTCCTGTAGAAATCTCTTGTAGGTTTTTTTCAGCTTTAGATTTTGACTTAGCTTAAACTTCTTTCCATGAAAGAATCAATAAACATTTAGACTAATATTGATCAAAGGGTTAGACAATTAGCTTGTTTTATTCATGCATTTGTGTATCTTTAGTTCTATTACAACTTTATGCCATAACTTAGATTGAATTCAACTTCTTACCTTCAGTTTAATATTCTTGATTGAGGAGTATTTAATGCAGTTAGAATAAGTTGTTTTCATGCCAATCTGTATTACTTTTTCTTTCATACTGGTTTGTTTTCTTTAAGCATATCATTTTATTTTCTTGCACATTTTCATTCTTTGATCAGTTTTAGACATTTTCTACCGACAAGTGCATATTGCATACATAGTGCATAGCACCTCTTAAGTTTGTATGAACCCTAGGTTGAAAAAGTAAAGTAGGAATCCAAGGGTATAGTAAATTATTTTTGCTATTCCTAGGGTCATGATTCCCTAGTAGTTAATTCTTCCAGATGTCGAATTAAGCTAAGGTAAAATTTAAAAATACACCATGGTTGAATTAATCCATAAATTTGATTAACCATTTTTAGGGGGACTCATGAAAATATCAATATTTTATTAAAACATGAATTTGTTATTAAAGGAAAAATAGAAAATTACAAAAAAAGAGAGGTATTGACACCTCGGGGAGTGATGAATAATAAGGAATTAAAAATATATAATAAATCAGAAAAAGACTAATTTCGCATGAGGGGGTGAGGTGGCTAGCTTCACTGGGTCTATAAATAGATCGAGAAACCCTTGGTTTAGGAGGAAAATTGAGGAGGGTACAAATGATCTGAAAATAGTGGGCTGACTTGTTATGCTATGCAAGCACCCTCTATTTCATTAAAATAAAACTTTACAGGACCTTGCTCAATGTGTTAAAATATGCAAGATAGATTATGTGCCAAGTTTATGCTTCTTCTTTTAAGTGTTTATGTGTGAGGTCTTTGCAAGATTAAATATGTTGTTTTCATAAATACAACAACAAATAATAACCAACAAACACTCACAACAAGAACAACATGATAAAGGAGTTCACCCCTCTTTGGGCTACATCTCCTTCAGCCTCCATCAATGGACTTGGCTCTCTGGGATTAATTTGTCAAAGATTCTTTTACAAGCTGCTGCTCAACTCCAATAGAAATTCTGACTATACCATTGGGATCAGAATACATAAAAACCCCAGAAATGACTAATAAAACTCTAAAAACGGATCATGGCTCATCCGGGTATGACCTCTTCTACATGTGGCCTTAAGCTTCCCTGAGCTTCTTTGTGGTAAAAGCACCTGTAAAATACCTCAAATGGATCTGAAACCTATCCAAAAGTGTTCAAAGCATAACAATTAGCCAAAAATGATTATTCAATCACAGAAAACAAACATGGGCTCATCTCAGTATGACCTCAATCAATGAGGGCTTCAAGCTCCCTGGAGCTGTCTGAAACTTCAATGGTTAAAAACATGAAAAATAAGTCTTCAAATGCCTGTGAAAATAGTGCCAATGGATTTAGAACATCCAAAACCCCTAGCTAGGCTTTTACGACACCTCATTTGAACAAAAAAATGAAGAAGATAGGCCTCCTGCCATTTTCTTCCTTCAAGCTTGTTGTCTCTGGTTCACCAAAACGCACCTCTGTGTGTCCAACCTAGATCACGCGCTCCAAATCGTGCTAAAACCTAGCACACGCGCATAACCGCAAAAAATGGTCAAACTGTCGAACAGTTATGGGTGCGCCTAGCCCCTGACCTCCAAGGCCGTGGTCATGTGAGTCATAGGACTGCGCGCATATACAAAAAGGGCTAACCTTTAAAGCTAATGGTTAAGCACCAAGTGTCGGGCACATGGTTAAACCATTTGAAATCTGAATTTTCATGCCCAAACTCAGTCATATGGAAAAACATAAAATCGGGGCTAACCTTTTAAAAATGTACCAAATCTCGCGCGTTCTCCGTGTATATAAATGGTCATATGGTAACAATACAATCGCGGGCTTAACCATTTGATAAACCAATCCCCATGTGCATGCAAAGTTAAAGTCATATGGTATAAGGTGTGCCACTGGGGGCTGGGGCTAAGCCCCAACCCGGACCCCCGCGCCAACCGTTACACAAATCAAATTCAAATATATTTTAACCCACATATATTATAAGAAACACCGTGTGGCACGTCATTCAGGTGGCCATTGCTAAAGAACTTAGTCCTTGGGGGAGGTCTGAGGTTCGATCCCCATGGAATCCATAATATTTTGAACTAACAGCCAATTACAATCCCCATGACTGGGCCACGTGGCACCACGCCATTTACCAAAATGATGCCACGTGTCGTATCATGATTCGCCCAAATCTGCAAATAAATGAATGCCATGTCACCATATGCCACCTTAGCATATGGACATGCCACATCATTGTACGGACATTCCACGTCAACATCCGTATGGACTGTGTGGACTGTACAATGAACACATTTTTTTTTACCTATTTGGTGATTCAAACAGATCGCGATATCTCTCTCATCTGATGTTCGTTTGAACCCAAACAAGCTGCGTTGGGATCGTGACGATGAGGGCTACACACCTGTTTGTTTTGAGGCAATTTTGATAACTTTGATTTTTGAGCTAAATTTTGACCACTGGTCCAGATTTTGATCACACCTTCCCACTGAAAGGCTTTTGGACCCACAAAATATTATGATTATCCGTCTGAGCTTCAATACTCTTCTGCTTTCAAGTTTTATCAACTGATTCTACTTGAAAAGTCTTTTTGACAATCACCTAGATACTTTGACATGCCTTGCACTGCAACTGACTATGTCCTTCAACCACTGTTCTCTGGCTGCTGCTAACCCGATGTTCTCTTTGTACTTGGAAGACTGCCAACCTTCCCACTAAGAATCAAGTCCCTCTTGCGAACTCTTTGGCATCAACACAATCCACTCTACAATGGCTGCAAAAACTTTCCTGCGACATCTTGTCACAATCCAAGAAAACCATCAATCTTGAAAACAAATTTATACAAGATTAATGCTAACAAAGTTTTTTTTCTCTTCAAGAAAATGGTCGCATCTTGTGCTTCATCAAAGCACATGGCATTTTCCTGCATCTTGGTGTACTCAAAATCAACTTACAAGCCAACAAACACCATCGACTAAACACAAGTCAAAAAACATGATCGACACAACATAGTCGTCAAGACAACATCGACACAAGTCGAAACTCATTTGAAACATCTTGACCTTCCCAAAATGACAAGTCGACATTCATGATACACAATCATGTTACAATCATGAATCATTCATGATGAACTATCACCGGGTTCACTACTTACACATACACAAAAACACATGCATGTGCATGACTCTTCAACTCTCCTTCAAGTACAAACATAAGTACATAAACCCAAAAAATATGGGTACATAAGAGCTAAATATGAAAAATATATATGGCTATAACAAGTGAGCATCATACCCCTCTTTTACATCCTCCTGACGAAGTTGTGGAACAACAAAGATGCCTTCAAATGAATTGCATTCATATGCAACTTTCATTATACAAGTTGTGATAAACTGCTGCAACTTGTCATACTCCCCATAAATGCATACATAAGACAAAAATATGCATCTACAATAGAAAAATTCAAGCCTTACTTGCTCACGAAATCCAACCATTTCTTACCAAGCCAACTCAATGGTGACTTTTTATGTTGAAAAACATCTTCTTGTAAATCATCTTGACTCACATCGATGATGGAATCTCCTCTTCCATTCTTGCCAATCTCTTTATCCGTCTTCTTCTTGTGTTGTGGATGAGGGGTTGGATACAATGTCCAACATTGGTCAATGAGATGACCCCTCTTCTGACAATGAGTGCAAATCTTTTGCATCCGCTTTTCAAGTTGTCTTTGCTTGTAAAGTTTCCTGAAAGTGGTCAACCTTTTCCAACATTTTGAAACATGATGGTTATATAAACCACAATATGTACATGGACTTTTTCTTCCATTTTTACATACAAATTTATCATTCTTAACATAATCAAAAGCAAGTGAATGATAAGCAGAATTATACCTTGAACATTCACCTTTATCGCCTCTTTGAAGAGGTGAATTTGAAGAGTTACAAGCTCTCCTTTGAAGACCAACAATAGTGTTCTTGTCCTCATTGCTGTCACAACTCTTTTGTTTCACACATTTGCATTCATCTTGAACACAAGTTTTCCATGCTTGAGGGATTGAAATTTCAACAAAAGTTCTTGAACTTTCACCTTTATAGCCTTCTTGAGGAGGTGAACTTGAAACATAATTTTTTCTTGGAACTTTTTCCCTTGTCTCCTCAACCTTGGAATTTGTTCCATCTCTTTGTTCATATCCAAGACCATAATACTTGGGTCTCTCTTCAACAAAAATAGGCTCAACAATGCATTGTGCATGCTTTCCCAAACCTCTACCTTCATAGCCCATTTTTAACAATAACTTGGACCCTATTCCTCTTTTGTGATTTTCAAAAACACCAAAACATTCATCTTGAGAGAAATTTGAAGATAAACTAACATTGCATACCTTATGTTCATGCATGTAGTTGTTAAGGGTTTCCTTTGCCTCATGAAGTTGAGTCTCCATCTCATGCAACTTTTCAAGAAGCTGGTCTTTCTCCTCCTTCATGGCCATCAACTGCTCTTGAAGGTCATTGCTCTCTCTTCTTTCTTCCCACATCTCTTGCACCAAATATTTCATGGTTAACAACTCCTTCAACATCTCTTTGTCAAAGAACTTGGATAATGAAGATGTATGGGAACTATCAATGTTTTAAGCTTTCTCCATCCTTGCAAGATATCAAATTTCAACACAAAACTTGCACAAATACCAACAGCTAAATCTCAAGCTATTAATGGCAATCACATGAGCAAAACAAACTAAGCTCTGATACCACCTGATCTGAAAATAGTGGGCTGACTTGTTATGCTATGCAAGAACCCTCTATTTCATTAAAATAAAACTTTACAGGACCTTGCTCAATGTGTTAAAATATGCAAGATAGATTATGTGCCAAGTTTATGCTTCTTCTTTTAAGTGTTTATGTGTGAGGTCTTTGCAAGATTAAAGATGTTGTTTTCATAAATACAACAGAAAATAATAACCAACAAACACTCACAACAAGAACAACATGATAAAGGAGTTCACCCCTCTCTGGGCTACATCTCCTTGAGCCTCCATCAATGGACTTGGTTCTCTGGGATTAGTTTGTCAAATATTCTTTTACAAGCTGCTGCTCAACTCCAATGGAAATTATAATAGTACCATTGGGATCAAAATACATAAAAACTCTACAAATGACTAATAAAACTCTGAAAACAGATCATGGCTCATCTGGGTATGACCTCTTCTACGTGTGGCCTTAAGTTTCCCTGAGCTTATTTGTGGAAAAAAAACCTGTAAAAGTCCTCAAATGGATCTGAAACCTATCCCAAAGTGTTCAAAGCATAACAATTGTAACACCCTGTTTCCCCCAGCTTGTAAATATAACTGGACTGGCCAAGAACTATGGAAAACTCATAAATATGAATATGTGATGTAAATGGACCTTGAGGAAAAGGTCAATGAATGTAAATAATGTTTTGAATTTATTGCAGGATTGCTGAGAGGGGATGTGCAGAAAAGAGACCATGATGGCAGTTGAAGGCACCTAAAAAGGTGGCGTTAACTTCCACTGAGAATTAATACCGTATTTGGACTCCACTGGCCCGGAGAACCAAAAGCGGCTCGCTGGCCCCAAATTTAATGTCTCGCAGGCTGGTAGATGGAGGGCTTGATGAGGGATGGGATGGTGAACCGCCCATCCGTAGAGCCGTCATGCCTGATCGACGTGAGGTTAATCATGCCACACGCAACCTTGTGATAGGATAAGGCGTATGGCAGAAGCGATGGAAGGGGGGAGACGTGAGGGGAACTCTGGCATTACGCGGAGTGAGTGATAGCAGAGAGGGAGGATTGCAACCTTCACTCCTAGTCACTGGCAGACAGAGAGACACAGTCTCAGAGCATCGTGGTCTCAGCTTGGGGGTGGCTAGTGGTAAATCCGTTGGGAGTCGCTGAGCCTACGGTTGGGTGGAAACGAGCAACCCTCTCAGCATTTGCACCCACTTCTGGTGTTGCTTCTGATAAGTGTTTTACATATTGCTTCTTGAAATTCATATACTGACATATATTCTTATAGAACTGTGAAATTGTGAATGATTACAGTATTTGAATGTCTGTGCAGAGTTTAATAAGAAACAATAGGTATATGTTTATAACAGAAAGACCACGTATGGCTTATGTTGATAAATGGATTTAATTATGCATGAATTGAACCAAGTCAAACTTCCAGCCTACCCTCGGGAATTTGCTTCCCCTTGTCTATCTTTCGGGATGCCCCAGAATAGATCCCTTCATAGAGACTTTCCCTCCTTGGAAAGGTTCATCAAGAACCCAGAAAAAGGACTTGAATGCGCAAGTCTTAACAACCCTGTATGAGGAGGAATGATCCTCTTAAAATCCCGAAGTAGCAGTGTAGGGATGAGTAAATAATCGACAGACAAGGTCTTGTCGAAAGATCTGTGGTCATTCACGACCGTTAGATTGACGAAAGAAAGAAGGGCGTTATGTGCCTTGCCCCTTTTTCCTCTATCTTCGTGAATAGCGAGGAAATCAGGACAGTAGATCCCCAAGGTCTGTGGAAGTATCTGGACCGTTGGTTTTTCCACGTCCAGAGAGTAGTATGGATGAGTAGAAATCTAAGAAGAGCCAGAGAAAGCTCAAGAGCACCCTTGTATAAGAAAGAGGTTGCTTGAGGCAGAGGATAGCCAGGAGGGCATCCCAATAAATTCTCCATATGAGGGAGAAGGGGAGAAAGATAAAATCCCTTAGGGGTCTGAGTACTTGCAGAAGCTCAAGATAGATAGCACTTCACGTGCAAGGGCTCTACAAGGAGTGTAGAAGCCAAGGAATCCTTTGAGGATTCGGGAGTAAAATCTTAGGAGGAACTGCGTTCTTCATATGTGTGACAAAGATTAGAGTCGGAGAGCCACAAGAGAAGAGAAAGAAAGAAAAGGTTGAGGCCTTTGAGAAGTTGAATTTCTTTCAAGCACAGGAAGAAAGTTCCCAAAGCTCAGGAGAGCACAGCAGTTGTCGGATGTTCCAATAGATACCTGTCATCCATTGGATCGGGAGAAGGCGCGCAGAGTTTAGCCTCTGGAGTAAGCGCAGAAGAAGAAAGAAATCTGAACTGACAGATCTTGAACAGATACCCATGAACTGTCGGATCGGATAGGAGTTGCACGAGGGTTACCATTGGGATTCCAGCCATCGGCATATCGGGATTCATGAGGACAAGAAAATCGAGACACTTCAAGTCTCGAAACGCCGGGAAGATCTGGACCATCCGTTTGAGGATACACGTGGCATAGATCGAGGTTTACTATTGGGAGTTGGGATATCGACATTCCCGTGGACAGGAGATCGGGGAAGTCCGAAGTAAAAACCCCGGCAAAATCTGAGTCGTCCGTTTAGGAAGACATGTGTCAGAAATCCATAGAGAGTCGAGATATTCGACATCGGGAAATCAGAGTTCCTGAGACCGTGAGAATTGGGACATCACAAGTCTCAAAATCCCAGAGAAATCAAGACCATCCATCAGAGGAGGACACGTGGCAGCAATTGGCGTCGTCGAGGAAAGTCCTGACAGGAAGTTGATGATCGGCGTTTGGGCCATCGGGATATCGGGAATCCTAGTGACAATTTGTTTATGTATTCTAGAATCATGAAGCTCGAAACCTCGATGAGTGGGAGCCAGCTGTCAGCATATCATAGAAGTGGGAAGCGCCATTATGGGGGCCAGCTGTCAGCATAACGGGAAGCCGAGATTTGAAGGATCGGGAATCCCGTGAGTCAATGCATTTTGGCATTGAAAACCCCGTAGCTTCGACAAGGGATAAGACTGCGGTCACGGGGATAGTGTTCATCTGGGCAAGGAGCCTAGCCAGGAGAGCTAGTGCGTAAAGGGCGCGTCAGGATTCGAGGAATCGTGAGTCTTGAGGACGTTTGCACTTCGACATTAGAAAGTCCGAAACCCCGATGGGGGACAAGGCTGCGGTCTTGTGAGATAAAGGTCATGTGGACCAAGAGCTTAGCCTGGAGGGCTAGCAGGAATTGAAGCGCATCGGAAAACTGAAGTCCAAGACCCGGAAAGAAGGATAATGCTGCAGTATTATGCAGGAGCGGTCATATGGACCAGAGGGCATAGCCAGGAGGGGCTAAGGCTAGAAGAGGAGAACTCATCGAAAATCAGAAAAATCGAGAACACAAGAACCCTCGACATCAGAAAGGACGAAACCCCGAAAATCTGAAATTATTATCAGGGAAAGACCGTGGTTATGTGCAGAGAGCCGTGTAGTTAGATGAAAGATTGTTGGATATAGGATTGGCATTTTGCTGCTACAAGCTCCCGGGAGTCTCTTCATTGAAAAAAATAAAATAAAAAATGAAATAGTTCGATTTTAGGTAGTGGGTATGTTACAAAGTGGTATCAGAGCATGGTTACAACACTCGGCCTGATTGGGCTCATGAACGAGTTGCGCATAAGCTCCGTTCGAAGCACTCCTATGAGGAGTAACTCCCCTAACTTAACCCTCTTGTCCAGGATTAAAAACTTGGAAAATGAGAACCCGACTGTGTATGCATGTGAAAGAATTATGAAAATAATGCGCAAATTATAAAAATGTATTTAACTCTTGACTAATAACCAACATTTGTCCTTTCACTCAAGAGGATGATCAACCGTAGGAATCTACAGACGTAGAGTATGGTGACTCACCAAGAGGTGGGAGAAGGCTCCCACAACAGAGACGAAGATTCTGACGAAAGAAGAGCAATAGGAACCCCTCCAGACCTAGCTGAGACTGTGAGGAGTCTCATGGTCGAACTGCAAAGTTGCAAGGCCGATAATGAAAGGATGATGAAAGAACAAGAAAATCAAACTGAAATTAATGCAGTTCTACTGCAGAGATTATCCGACCTACAACGACAAATACAACATGAACCTGATATGCAGAATCATGGTCGTGTTAGTGGCCATACTGAGAGAAGCACATCAAGAAAGGTCCACCCTAGAGGTAAAGGACCAGTGCCAAACGAGTCCACTGAGAAGGAAGCTGGTGATTCAGAAGTCTCTTCCAGTAGCCGGACCAGTTCCTATTCTCGCAGAAAATAGAAGAAGCAAAAGACTTCCAAGAGTCATAAATTTGAGGAATTCCAGAAGGCCAAACCTCCCTCCTTTGATGGTGAGATAAAGAAAGGAGAGGAAGCCAAGGCTTGGTTACTTGGACTGAAGAAATATTTCAGAGTCCACGATTTCTTAGAGAACTTGAAGGCCCATGTGGCCACTTTCAATCTGAACAAAAAGGCTTCCATCTGGTGGGAAGACCTTAAGAATATGAAAGGGGTCCGCGAGGAGGATCTGTCTTGGAAACGGTTTGAGAAGTACTTCCGGAAGAAGTATTTTTCGGAAAGGTATTTCGATGAGAAGGCTAAAGAGTTTTATGAACTCAAACTGGGACAACTTACTATGGAGGAGTATGTCAACAAATTCCTCGACTTACTGAGATATGTACCCTACATCAAAGCAGAGAAGGTGAAGGCACAATGCTTCATCAGTGGGCTACCCAAGGAATACTGGAACCGAATTGAATTTGACGAGCCAAAGACCTTAGAAGACACTATACGAAAGGCAACATATTTTCATGAACAATATGGACATCGGGCAGAGTCTCGGGGAGACTGGAAACAGAAGAGTGGTTCGAGATTTCAAAAAAAGGGGAGCAAATCCCCAGGATTTAAAAACTACAAAAAGAACCCCAGAATGAACTTCCCAACCCAGAGTGTACTCCAGCAGAACTTTCCCTCAGTGGACGGAAATAATAATTCTTTACCTATACCGGCAAAGACGAATAACCCAAAGAAAGAACCTCTGAAATGCTGGGATTGCGGAGGAGAGCATCTCCGGAGAGACTGTCCACACCGACATCAAAACAATCGAAAATTCTATAACCTTCAGGAAGCTACCATAGTCAATGATCTGGCAAGGAGTGTGCCACGGATTTATGCAGCCTTGGATAATAACCAAGCTGACCACCAAGCTTCAGTGGTGGAAATAGAAGGTATGATTTTCAACCATCTAGTGTCTGTTTTGATTGACCCTGGT
>SNQJ01S0050129.1:42879-58775 GCA_010110895.2 Picea sitchensis
GGCTGGTAGGCGGAGGGCTTGATGAGGGATGGGATGGTTAACTTCCCATCCATAGAGCCATCAGGCCTGATTGGCACGAGGGTAATCGTGCCACACGCAACCTCGTGAGAGGATAAGGCGTATGGAAGAAGCGATGGAAGGGGGGAGACACGAGGGGAACTCTGGCATTACACAGAGTGAGTGATAGCAGAGAGGGAGGATTGCAAACTTCACTCCTGGTCACTGGCAGACAGAGAGACATAGTATTAGAGAATCGTGGTCTCAGCTCGTGGGTGGCTAGTGGTAAATCCGTTGGGAGTCGCTGAGCCTACGGTTGGGCGGAAACGAGCACCCCTCTCAGCAGTTGCACCCACTTCTGGTGTTATTTTTGATAAGTGTTTTACATATTGCTTCTTGAAATTCATATACTGACATATATGCATATAGAACTGTGAAATTGTGAATGATTACAGTATTTGAATGTCTGTGCAGAGTTTAATAAGAAATAATAGGTATATGTTTATAACAGAAAGACCACGTATGGATTATGTTGATAAATGGATTTAATTATGCATGAATTGAACCAAGTCAAACTTCCAGCCTTCCCTCGGGAATTTGCTTCCCCTTGTCTATCTTCCATGATGCCCCAGAATATATCTCTTCACAGAGACTTTCCCTCCTTGGAAAGGTTAATCAAGAACCCGAAAAAAGGACTTGAATGCGCAAGTCTTAACAACCCTGTACGAGGAGGAATGATCCTCTTAAAATCCTGAAGTAGCAGTGTAGGGATGAGTAAAGAATCGACGGACGAGGTCCTGTCGAAAGATCTATGGTCATTCACGACTGTTAGATTGACGAAAGAAAGAAGGGCGTTATGTGCCTTGCCCCTTTTTCCTCTATCTTCGTGAATAGTGAGGAAATCGAGACCATAGATCCCCAAGGTATGTGGAAGTATCTAGACCGTTGGTTTTTCCATGTCCAAAGAGTAGTATGGATGAGTAGAAGTCTGAGAAGAGCCAGAGAAATCTTGAGAGCACCCTTGTATAAACAAGAGGTTGCTTGAGGCAGAGGATAGTCAGGAGGGCATCCCAATACATTCTCCATCTGAGGGAGAAGGGGAGAAAGATAAAATCCCTTAGGGGTCTGAGTACTTTCAGAAGCTCAGGAAAGATAGCACTTCACGTGCGAGGGATCTACAAGGAGTGTAGAAGCCAAGGAATCCTTTGAGTATTCGGGAGTAAAATCTCAGGAGGAACCGCGTTCTTCATACGCGTGACAAAGCTCAAAGTCGGAGAGCCACAAGAGAAGAGAAAGAAACCAAAGGTTGAGGCCTTTGAGAAGTTGAATTTCTTTCAAGCACAGGAAGAAAGTTCCCAAAGCTCAGGAGAGCACAGTAGCTGTCGGATGTTCCAATAGATACCCATCATCCATTGGATCGGGAGAAGGCACGCAGAGTTTAGCCTCTAGAGTAAGTGCAAAAGAAGAAAGAAATCTGAATCGATAGATCTTGAACAGATACTCGTCAACCGTCGGATCGAACAGGAGTTGCACGAGGGTTACCATCGGGATTCCAGCCATCGACATATCGGGATTCACGAGGACAAGAAAATCGAGACACTTCAAGTCTCGAAACACCGGGAAGATCTGGACCATTCATTTGAGGATACACGTGGTAGAGATCGAGGTTTACTATCCGGATTCGGGATATAGACATTCCCATGGATAGGAGATCGGGGAAGTACGAAGTAAAAACCTCGGAAAAATCTAAGCCGTCCATTTGGGAAGACATGTGTCAGAAATCCGTAGAGAGTCGAGATATTCGACATCGGGAAATCGGAGTTCCTAAGACCGTGAGAATTGGGACATCACAAGTCTCGAAATCCCAAAGAAATTGGGACCGTCCATCAAAGGAGGACGCGTGAGAGCAATCGGCGCCGTCGGGGAAAGTCCTGACAGGAAGTTGATGATCAACGTTTGGGTCATCGGGATATCGGGAATCCTAGTGACAATTTGTTTATGTATTCTAGAATCGCGAAGCCCAAAACCCCGATGAGTGGGAGCTAGCTGTCAGCATATCAGAGAAGTGGGAAGCGCCATTGTGGGGGCCAACTATGAGCATAACGGGAAGCCAGGATTCGAAGGATCGGGAATCCCGTGATTCAATGCATTTTAGCATTGAAAACCTCGTAGCCCCGACAAGGGATAAGACTGCGGTCACGGGGATAGTGGTCATGTGGGCCAGGAGCCTAGCTAGGAGAGCTAGCACGTAAAGGGCGTGTCGGGATTCAAGGAATCACGAGTCCTAAGGACGTTTTCACTTCGACATTGGAAATTCCGAAACCCCGATGGGGGAAAAGGCTGCAGTCTTGTGAGATAAAGGTCATGTGGACCAAGAGCTTAGCCTGGAGGGCTAGCGGGAATTGAAGCGCGTTGGAAATCTGAAGTCCAAGACCCTAAAAGAAGGATAAGGCTGCGGTCTTATGCAAGAGCGGTCATATGGACTAGAGGGCATAGCCAGGAGGGGCTAAGGCCAGAAGAGAGAGAACTCATCGGAAATCGAGAAAATTGAGAAGACAAGAACCCTCGACATTAGAAAGGACGAAACCCCAAAAATCTGAAATTGTTATCAGGGAAAGACCGCGGTTATGTGCAGAGATCCGTGTAGGTATATGAAAGACCGTTGGATATAGAATTGGCATTTCGTTGCTACAAGCTCCCGGGAGTCTCTTCATTGAAAAAAAAATAAAAATGAAATAGTTTGATTTTAGGTAGTGGGTATGTTACAACAATTAGCCAAAAATGATTATTCAATCACAAAAAACAAACATGGGCTCATCTGAGCATGACCTCAATCAATGAGGGCATCAAGCCCCCTGGAGCTCTCTGAAACTTCAATGGTTAAAAACCTGCAAAATAAGTCTTCAAATACCTGTGAAAACAGTGCCAATGGATTCAAAACATCCAAAAACCCCTAGCTAGGCTTTTACGGCACCTCATTTGGCCAAAAAATGAAGAAGATAGGCCTCCTGCCATTTTCTTCCTTTAAGTTTGTTGTCTCTGGTTCGCTAAAACGCACCTTTGTGTGGCCAACCTAGCTCACATGCTCCAAATCATGCTAAAACCTAACACATGCACGTAACTGCAAAAAAGGGTCAAACTGTTGAACAGTTATGGGCGCGCCTAGCCCCTAACCGCCAAGGTCGTGGTCATGTGAGTCATAGGACTGCGTGCATATACAAAAAGGGCTAACCTTTAAAGCCAATGGTTAAGCACCAAGTGTCGGGCACGTAGTTAAATCGTTTGAAATCTGAATTCATGTGCCCAAACTCGGTCATATGGAAAAACATAAAATCAGGGCTAACCTTTTAAAAATGTACCAAATCCTGCGTGTTCTTCATGTATATAAATGGTCATATGGTAACAATACAACCGCGGGCTTAACCGTTTGATAAACCAATCCCCGTGCATGCGCAAAGTTAAAGTCATATGGTATAAGGTGTGTGACGGGGGGCTGGGGCTAAGCCCCAGCCCGGACCCCAGCGCCAACGGTTACACAAATCAAATTCAAATATATTTTAACCCACATATATTATAAGAAACACCATGCGGCACACTGGTTAGGCGGCCATTGCTAAAGTGCTTGGTCCTTGGGGGAGGTCCGGGGTTCGATCCCCGCAGACTCCATAATATTTTGAACTAACAACCAATTACAACGATGCCATGTAGCAGCCCATGACTGGGCCATGTGGCACCGCTCCATTTACCAAAATGATGCCACGTGTCATATCATGATTCGCCAAAATCTACCAATAAATGAATGCCACATCACCATCTGCCACCTCAGCATATGGACGTGTCATGTCATTGTATGGACATGCCACATCAGCATCCGTACGGACTGTACAGATTGTATAGTCAGCACATTTGTTTTTACCTGTTTGGTGATTCAAACAGATCGTGATATCTCTCTCATCTGACATCTGTTTGAACCCAAACAAGTTGCGTTGGGATCATGACGATGAGGGCTAAGCACCTGTTCAAAGGAAATTCCAAGAAATTTGATTTTTGAGCTAAATTTTGACCCTTGGTCCAGGTTTTGATCATGCCTTTCCACTGAAAGGATTTTGGACCCACAAAATCTTATGATTATCTTTCTGAGCTTCAATACTCTTCTGCTTTCAAGTTCTATCAACTGATTCTACTTAAAAAGTCTTTTTGACAATCACCTAGATACTTTGACATGCCTTGCACTGCAACTGACTATGTCCTTCAACCACTGTTCTCTGGCTGTTGCTGACCCACTGTTCTCTTTGTACTTGGAAGACTACCAACCTTCCCATTGAGAATCAAGTCCCTCTTGCGAACTCTTTGGCGTCAACACAATCCACTCTACAATGGCTGCAAAAAATTTCCTGCGACATCTTGTCACAAGCCAAGAAAACCATCAATCTTGAAAACAAATTTATACAAGACTGAAAATGATGCTAACAAAGTTTTTTTCCTCTTCAAGAAAACGGTTGCATCTTGTGCTTCATCAAAGTACATGGCATTTTCCTGCATCTTGGTGTACTCAAAATCAACTTACAAGCAAACAAACACCATTGACTAAACACAAGTCGAAAAATATGATCGACACAACATAGTCGTCAAGATAACATCAACACAAGTCGAAACTCATTTGAAACATCTCGACCTTCCCAAAATGACAAGTCGACATTCATGATACACAATCATGTTACAATCATGAATCATTCATGATGAACTATCACCGAGTTCACTGCTTACACATACACAAAAACACATGCATGTGCATGACTCTTCAACTCTCCTTCAAGTACAAACATAAGTACATAAACCCAAAACATATGGGTACATAAGAGCTGAATATGAAAAAGACATATGGCTGTAACAAGTGAGCATCATATCCCTCTTTTACATCCTCCTGGTGAAGTTGCGCAACAACAAAAATGCCTTCAAATGAATCGCATTCATATGCAACATGCATCATACAAGTTGTGATAAACTGCTGCAACTTGTCATACTCTCCATAAATGCATACATAAGACTAAAATATGCATCTACAATAGAAAAATGCAAGCCTTACTTGCTCAATAAATCTAACCATTTCTTACTAAGCCAACTCAATGGTGACTTTTTCTGTTGAAAATCGTCTTCTTGTGAATCATCTTGACTCACATCGATGATGGAATCTCCTCTTCCATTCTTGCCAATCTTTTTATCCATCTACTTTTTGTGCTGTGGATGAGTGGTTGGATATAATGTCCAACATTGGTCAATGAGATGACCCCTCTTCTGACAATGAGTGCAAATCTTTTGCATCTGCTTTTCAAGTTGTCTTTGCTTGTAAAGTTTCCTGAAAGTGGTCAACCTTTTCCAACATTTTGAAACATGATGGTTATATAAACCACAATATGTACATGGACTTTTTCTTCCATTTTTACATACAAATTTATCATGCTTAACATAATCAAAAGCAAGTGAATGATAAGCAGAACTATACCTTGAACATTCACCTTTATCACCTCTTTGAAGAGGTGAATTTGAAGAGTTACAAGCTCTCCTTTGAAGACCAACAATAGTGTTCTTGTCCTCATCATTGTCACAACTCTTTCGTT
Organism: Picea sitchensis; assembly: GCA_010110895.2. Lineage (NCBI taxonomy): Eukaryota > Viridiplantae > Streptophyta > Pinopsida > Pinales > Pinaceae > Picea > Picea sitchensis. The sequence goes on from SNQJ01S0050129.1 coordinate 48,495, forward strand.
TCACACATTTTCATTCATCTTGAACACAAGTTTTGCATGCTTGAGGGATTAAACTTTCAACAAAAGTTCTTGAACTTTCACCTTTATAGCCTTCTTGAGGAGGTGAACTTGAAACGAAATTTGTTCTTGGAACTTTTTCCCTTGTCTCCTCAACCTTGGAATTTGCTCCATCTCTCTGTTCATATCCAATACCACAATACTTGGGTCTCTCTTCAACAACAATAGGCTCAACAATGCCTTGTGCATGCTTGCCCAAACCTCTACCTTCATAGCCCATTTTTAACAATAACTTGGACCCTATTCCTCTTGTGTGATTTTCAAAAACACCAAAACATTCATCTTGAGAGGAATTTGAAGATAAACTAACATTACATACCTTATGTTCATGCATGTACTTGGTAAGGGTTTCCTTTGCCTCATGAAGTTGAGTCTCCATCTCATGCAAATTTTCAAGAAGCTGGTCTTTCTCCTCCTTCATGGCCATCAACTGCTCTTGAAGGTCAATGCTCTCTCTTCTTTCTTCCCACATCTCTTGCACCACATCTTTCATGGTTAACAACTCCTTCAACATCTCTTTGTCAAATAACTTGGATAATGAAAATGTATGTGAACTATCAATGTTTGAAGCTTTCTCCATCCTTGCAAGATATCAAACTTCAACACAAAACTTGCACAAATACCAATAGCTAAATCTCAAGCTATCAATGGCAATCACATGAGAAAAACAAACTAAGATCTAATACCACCTGATCTGAAAATAGTGGGCTGATTTGTTATGCTATGCAAGTACCCTCTATTTCATTAAAATAAAACTTTACAGGACCTTGCTCAATGTGTTAAAATACGCAAGATAGATTATGTGCTAAGTTTATGCTTCTTCTTTTAAGTGTTTATGTGTGAGGTCTTTGCAAGATTAAATATGTTGTTTTCATAAATACAACAACAAATAATAACCAGCAAACACTCACAACAAGAACAACATGATAAAGGAGTTCACCCCTCTTTGGGCTACATCTCCTTGAGCCTCCATCAATGGACTTAGCTCTCTAGGATTAATTTGTCAAAGATTCTTTTACAAGCTGTTTCTCAACTCCAATGGAAATTATGACAGTACCATTGGGATCATAATACATAAAAACCCCAGAAATGACTAATAAAACTCTGAAAACAGATCATGGCTCATCTGGGTATGACCTCTTCTACATGTGGCCTTAAGCTTCCCTGAGCTTCTTTGTGGAAAAAACACCTATAAAAGTCCTCAAATGGATCTGAAACCTATCCCAAAATGTTCAGAGCATAACAATTAGCCAAAAATGATTATTCAATCATAGAAAACAGACATGGGCTCATCTGAGCATTACCTCAATCAATGAGGGCTTCAAGCTCCCTCGAGCTCTCTGAAACTTCAATGGTTAAAAACCTACAAAAGAAGTCTTCAAATGCGTATGAAAATAGTGCCAATGGATTCAGAACGTCCAAAAACCCCTAGCTGGGCTTTTACGACACCTCATTTGGCCAAAAAATGAAGAAGATAGGCCTCCTGCCTTTTTCTTCCTTCAAGCTTGTTGTCTCTGGTTCGCCAAAACGCACCTCTGTGTGGCCAACCTAGCTCACGCGCTCCAAATCGTGCTAAAACCTAGCACATGCACGTAACCGCAAAAAATGGTCAAACTGTCGAACAATTATGGGTGTGCCTAGCCCCTAGCCGCCAAGGCCGTGGTCATGTGAGTCATAGGACCGAGCACATATACAAAAAGGGCTAACCTTTAAAGCCAATGGTTAAGTGCCAAGTGTCAGGCGTGTGGTTAAACCATTTGAAATCTGAATTGGCATGCCCAAACTCGGTCATATGGCAAAACATAAAATCGGGGCTAACCTTTTAAAAATGTACCAAATCCTACGCGTTCTCTGTGTATATAAACGATCATATGGTAACAATACAACCGCGGGCTTAACCGTTTGATAAACCAATCCCCGCGCGTGCGCAAAGTTAAAGTCATATGGTATAAGGTGTGCGACCGGGGGCTGGGGCTAAGCCCCAGCCCGGACGCCCGCGCCAACCATTACACAAATCAAATTCAAATATATTTTAACCCACATATATTATAAGAAACACCGTGTGGCACGCCAGTCGGGTGGCCATTGCTAAAGTGCTTGGTCCCTAGGGGAGGTCTGAGGTTCGATCCCTATGGACTCCATAATATTTTGAACTAACAACCAATTACAACTATGCCACGTGGCACCACGCCATTTACCAAAATGATGTCACGTGTCGTATCGTGATTCGCCCAAATCTACCAATAAATGAATGCCACATCACCATCTGCCACCTCAGCATATGGACGTGCCATGTCATCGTATGGACATGCCACGTCAGCATCCGTACGAACTGTACAGTGAGCACATTTTTTTTTACCTGTTTGGTGATTCGAACAGATCGCAATATCTCTCTCATCCAATGTTCGTTTGAACCCAAATGAGTTGCGTTGGGATTGTGATGATGAGAGCTACGCACCTGTTCATTTTGAGGCAATTCCAAGAACTTTGATTTTTGAGCTAAATTTTGACCCCTGGTCCAGATTTTGATCAACAAACATGCTACATAAATTCTTACAAAAAGACTTATCTAAATGATAACTGGGATCTGGAAGGGACACTAGCTTCACGAATATAGATGCTTACCAATGGATGGTAAAGAAATTTATACCAAGTACATTCTGCAATCAAAGTTGGTTATGGACCTACACATCTCAAGGGTCTCAGGGAAATAATTTTTCCCTAAGTATGACTAGTAGGAAACCTGTTAGCACCATGAGAGTTGGCAATGGCAAGGGAGTTGGAGCTAAGGGATGGAGCATTACTAAACTGGAGAAAACTCCTTATGGGTAAAGTATGATTTCATTGGTATTTAGAATGTAATTTAATTCTTAATTCGATTTTTGATAAATAATAGAACTCTTACACTCTAAGAGAAATTGTTTGATATTTGTGCTATAATTGTCTTTATTGAAGAGAGAAATTATGGTGCATGAGGGCTTTCAAAATTAAGAATGTCTTAATGGTGTTACTAATATTGTTAAAAAACTAGGCAGTAAATGAACTTGTCACAAAGGTAATGTTGCATACTCTATTTATCCTATAAAATTGCCGGTAGACTATATTTTTATGTCAATGTGGATTTATTGTTTCACCCCGTAAGAATGTTTTATGAATTAACTAGTGCATATTATGTTATGTATGGTTAATATGTATATTTCTTATTTGTTGCTACAAAACAAACATCATAAGTGCAAGTTTGGGTTGGATGGAAAAATCTGTAAAGAACTAGGGTTTCTACCATCGAAGGATGACATGGACGATTATATACCTCTAGTGAACTACTCTCACAACACTTTGTCAAAGGATTAGATATTTAAGTCCCCACATAGTTTTCTTTCCTTGGTTGAACAAATAACCAAATCCTTAAACAATGGGATAGTACAATCGAAAGATTTGGGTGATGTCAAGAGTGTCCTCGCTCCTTTAAATGGCTTTGAATCCAAGAACGGTATATTCAGATACACCTCACCACTAGGAGGTAAGGGCATAATTAATTGAATGAGCATTACTTAGGAAAAAGTTTATTCAAGAGGAAAAACTTGTGACCTTACCACACTAACAAGGAGAAAAATGCACACAAATATAATTATTGTACTCCTCTAGAATTATAACATTATTCCTTTTGAATAATTTGCGTGGTGAAAAGTCATCCACACAAGTGAAGTTAGTATTGAGAATTTGGAGGTTCCATAACATCCATAAGTGTTGGATGATGAGACCACTAATGGAGTTGATGGTGTTTGGATTATGAGCTCACTAATAGTGGATGACATTTGTTTCCACTAATGGAGTTGGTGACATCTGTGACGATTGAAAGTAAAGCAAAAAACAATAGGGAGGAAACCAAGTAATTGATGAAATGAGAGATGTGAGTGGGGGAGATGAATGCAATACACAACCCATCAACAATTTGTAGATCTTTATAGAAACCGTGTGCTTTGTTAGAAGGAGAGTAAAGACGTCATAGAGCCCAATTATTGTACACGTCTAACTTTTTTGGAAAACTTTACTTAAATAAACGCCACCAAATAATAGCTAATGCCCACTATCCTATCACACTCCACTTTTAAAAAAAACTTTATTCCAATGAATCCGTTACCTTAGGTATTGTGTAAATGCTAGTTTAAATGCTCTATCCTTATTGGAATCTGATAAATAATAAAATTTCAAGTCTAAACAATTGGTTTTTTAGATTGTAATTCTGATGTTGTAGGTGGATTTAGAGATTTTAAGAATCTTTAAATCACACTTGATTGTAATTTTTCTATGATGAAAGTGTAAGATTTGAATTTCATAAAAAAAAATTGAAAAAAAAAACTATTAAAAAGTGGTAAAAACTATTTAAATGTGGATTGTTTTATTTTTAATTTGTTATTAACTTTTAGATTTGATGTTGATTTTGGTTCATGAAGTTTTAGTAATAGTTTTAAAAATCTCAAACTTATGAACAAATTCAAATATGAACTTTTTATGGAATGCATTAGTAGTTTTATGTCATTATAAAATGTATATAACTAATTCTTCTTGCAATAAAAAAAAAATCATCGAAGCCATCTGGAAGGTTTCTCCATTTTTTTCCATATATATATATATATATATATATATATAATGGAGAAACCTTCTAGATGGCTTCCTCGTATTTTGTAAATGGTACTAAGGGTAAATTATGATCATGTACAATATGTAGGCATAACCCTGAGGGACCTAGGTTGATTTGACCTCATGACCTCATTGGACATTACATATTTAGCATCACAAGTCTAACCACTTGAGTTAACCCTTGAGTCTATATATATTTTTTAAGGAAATCACACAAGATCCCCTCCTCTTTCTTGGAATATCCAAATGGACGGTGGCTCAACTGCCAACCACAATAATGATTGGTAACTAAGTAGGACTCATTTGGACTCAAACCTCAATTAGACTAGAACTAGAGACCTTGTGATGAACTAAGCCTTGAGACAATGTTGGTTCAAACTAATAAATCTAACCGAATGTTTTAAAATTGAACCACGTGGGGGGATGTATTTTGATCCACTTGTGTGTGCATGTGTTATGAGATCATTTAATATAATCCCTATTAGTGAAACCACATATTCGACCATGACCTCTAGGTGAACCCATGGCATAAAAAAAAATCCTCATAGGATTGAACCTTACCCAACGGTGAAAAACTCATTGCTTTTAGAAGACAATATTGATTAGTTTTTAATAATATCAACATACTTTGAAACCTTAGTTAATGTGCTACTTTCACACTGCATTTGTCTTCCCTTTATCTCTTCCCATGGATCCTAACCTAGGAGGGGGGAATCCCCCCTTTTTGATGCCAAATTAGCTACATTCCAATGACTGGTTGCTTCTTTGGGGAAATCATTAACCAAATTGCAGCCTTCTAGAGTTATGAAGAAAATGGACCAAATGCTTGAAGTGTTGCTTCTTGATACTTCCTCCCATCACATAGATTTGGCTTTAGCAGAAATAGGACTTATTGGGTAGTTCATTGGTCTTTATCCCTCTTTGAGATTGTTTCCCCCCAACCTAGGGGTAACTAAGGAGATGATGTCATGAGGCCCGCAGGTAGCATACATGGAGTGTCAATAGCTAGACTGACTAGAAAAGCCCACATTGAGCATACACAGCCCTTTGTTATTGGATTAATCGATAAATGTGGACATAAACTGATCTCCCTAGATCCACCTAGATCTAGAACAAAACAAGACAGGACATGGTGCTTTCCCTAAGCTATAATCATAGAATTTTCTATCAAAGAAGAGATGAGTGACATACCTTTGAATATCGCTTCCTTATATCTTTGTTGTCCTTGCTCCACTCCGGTGCTCTTGGAATATTAGATCTGCAATGAAACAAACCAAACAAAGTGAAAGAAACAATAGTATATTCAATGAAAACTTATACATGTGATCAAGGAGTCATGTAATAAAATGAGAATGATTTTATGGGAAAGAAACATGCCATCGTATTATATTAAGTAAAAGTGGAAGATACAACCAAACTGCCTTGATGTTGCAAGGTTCCCTTTTAGTGGCCCTTTGTTCCAACACACACACTTGCTCCAAACTTGCATGAAGAAGATCTATAATAGCTTGATGGGAAAATGGAGACCTCAAGCATCAATTGGAATAGAATTCCTCACACAATTCTGAGCCTATTCCTTCATTAACTCCTTGCTTAATCTTTCTTAACCTTTTCCATGAGAAACCCATCATTATATAGGAGAAGGAGAGATGGTTAAAGAGATTAGGATGATCCCACAAAATCATAGAAGTGAGTAAGATCCCAACCATACGGATGCCACCTCATATTCTAGAAAATTCCTTCTATAAATTTCATGAACTTCATCCTTTTCTCAGTCTTTCAACACTGTCACACCCTGGCTATAGGGAAGCCTGTGGAAACACCACGAGCCAGGTTTAGGACAACCTGCGGAAATCAGGCATTTCCACACTGTGTCTTATGTCTATCCTACGACGTCCTTCTAAAAACAAGTGTGTAGAAGAGGAAACCGGTCACTTTTCTCATGAAGAAAGATTCTTTTGGGAGTCTAAACACATGCTTGTAGAAACATCACTAGGGTGACCACAATAATGTTTAACACCCTTCCTCTTCACCACTCATCTCAAGTAGCAAAGCAACATCCACCACACCAGTTTGCCTCCCAAAGGATGGCAAGTCTTGCTTCATGAGGTAACAATCTAGTCTCATGGTAAGTGCCACTTTAATATTTGAAGCATTTGAGCATGTTGCAAAGAGTCCTTTCTTGATTATGGAACATTTGCTTGGAATTTATATTTTTTTCCTAATTTCACCTTAGTGGTTGACATGGTATCCTAGTAAGTTGGTCACCCTCAGGAAAAGGGTTTCTACTTGGGGGTCTCCTTGAAGGGTCATCGTATCGTTCCCATACATACTTTCCACTTTCCACACTTCTCCCCCTCAATTTCCTCATATTTTGGGTTTTCAAGTCCATTGACCCCAAGAAGGGATTGTACCTCATTTCATGGGAAGACGGGGATAAAGGCCCATATGTGTTGTAGATAAAATCACATAAATACTTGCCCTAAGGTCCTAAGAGAAATGAAATGCTTCTAAAAAAGAATCAAGGACCTTTAAGAAAAACATAAATAAAAGTGTCCCGCTTGAAGGGGTAATGCATTTGTGGTGTCCTTTAATTTCCAATGCATATGGAATTCAATGTGTTCTAACGTCAAGTGGCATTGTGGTGCTCCTTTACTTTCATTCCACATAGCACTCAATGTTCAGACTTAATAAACTTACAGTTTAATAAAATTCTTTCCAAGGTAGAGCGTATGATGTATTTTATTTCTTGTCCGCACCATATTGTCTTGAGCTTGGAATTGCATGGAAAAAATAAAGGGCTTGGAAAAATGTTGCATTGCAAACAAATGGAAATAAAGTATGTTTCTCACCCTCAACAAAAGAACCCATAAATGAGACAATATGAACCCTTGTATGTCAATAAATGCATGCCTAAAAGTCTTACCCCAATCCACCTCATACTCACTACATGATCTACATAGGGTCTTCTTGGAAAACATTCCTTGGCTTGGGGATTGGCCTACCCAATAGGGCACCTTGACACCCCTCCCATACCTAAATTTGGAAACTTTTATAAGGTCTTTGAGAATTTATTTAATTTGAAAAGGGTGGATTTGATGCACATGTTTGGCTGGCTATTTTATTAAGTGTGGCTTACTTTACATGATTCATATGACTTATGGACCCTTGGAGGGTGTACTTGTTTTTCTTTACAGGACCTTTCCCAGTGAAATCTATTCGCAAAGGAATCGTGCCACTTAGACCTTCAGAGGGGCTTGGAATCCCATGATATGGATGGTAGACGCCACGTGTGGGGCACCATTGATGATGAAAATTGCACCTTGAGGATGGAGGACGTTGCCTTTGGAGACTCCCTAACATCACAAGAGAATGAGATTGCACCCTCTCCCACTTGGAGGTTTTCCTTTGGAGGCCTAGGACATCACCCTTCAAGTCGTTAATGCCACTTTTGGGTGAGGGTTTGATGGATGATATGGTTCCAAAGGTCGTTTCACAAGAGGAGACCCATGGCATGAAACTTTGGCACATGAGAGCATGACACATGGCCTTTGGAGGCCCAACATTCCCCTTCTTCATGCTTAATGTGTCACTTTGAGAGCATACGTCACCATTCTAGGGAATGACATCACGCTTCTAGGGTTTCTTTTATGTATTTTTTATCTTTACATAATGTAAAATACAAATTAGAGGGGTCATTCCTCTTATATTTTGTTTTGGACAATTTTATGTGGAAACATAGGTCAAGATAGGTCCACATAAATAATGCACCTTGACATTTAATTTTATCATCACAACTTCTCACCTTTGTGAGAGTACTAAGTCTGAAATATTTGTTATTTTTTGGATATCGACTCTTTTATTTCATGCACTATCTCTTGGAGTTCAAGTGTGGATGCTTCTTTGTTGATTTTTGGATGAAATTGCTGCAGTTAGGGTGTAATTTCTTGGTATCTTAGTGAAGTAAGTGAAATTTCTACAAATCTACTTCATGCTATTAATGTTTCATGGTAATTTTACTTGTTCATGCTATAAATCTTGTTTTGTAAAACCCTAAGAGAGAAGAATAAGTGCTTTCTCCTCTCACAAGGTTAATTTTGTCCAAAATTTGTGAAGAAATCCTAGCTAGGGTTAGACTCGTACAGCCCTAAAGTGTTATCACTTTAGGATTTTGTCCCTAGACTCTTGATTGTGACCTATTTGAAGTACTTAAGAAGGGAGAAAATGTTGCTAGAGCCCAAAAGTGCTTGCACTCTAGCAATCCTTCTCCTTAAGGCTTAAACCCTAAGGTCCTAATGTTCTCTCACCTTAGAGTTTCATCTCCACCTCTTAAACCTTTTCTATTTTCATCTCCAAGTATATTGTATTGTTGTTGTAAAAACTTTATAGCCCTCAAAGTCACTAATATTTAAGCTCTCTTGTGCTGAAAGTGATCAACAAAATCTTTATTTCCAATCTCTCAAGCTTCCTACTAACTTTACTAATACTAACTTGAGATAATTTGATTGCAAACTTGTTGTTGTTACAAAATTTTGCTACAACCATCTAAATACACTCTTATTGTAACACACCCACTACCAAAATCAAAATTTTTCAGACTTTTCTTCTTTTCTCCGAGGAACAGAATTCCCCGAATTCCTATGGGGCCTGATGCAGACCCTCCCATCTCTTAACTGTACCCATATGATCATCGGTTGTGACCATAGGCCTTACCAAAGAGGTGCTCCCAGCTTTCGCGATTCGAAAAAATTGCGGTGCAGGTATTCTCTTGTTCCTTTCGGGGTTTCATCCATCAGAATTTCGCGGCTAGCGGATGTGTGAAAAACTGACCTTTGGGAATCCCGGGCACCAAAAAGCTGAAACACCAAAACCATGTGTGATTAATCCATTTCGAGACTTCACCTATCGGGATTTAACTATATGTGAGGACAAGATGCTTGCCTCTAGGTGTCCCGGGTGCCGAAAACACCGAAACATTAATTCTGGTCGCTCTATACTCATTTATGGGTTTTTTCGGGAGCCGAATTCCAAAATACTAACTCTAAACATGCTTCCCTATTTTGGGGTTTCAGCCATCGGGATTTCGGGATATGCAACGAAAAGGAGGTCTCGCACTTAGGATTCCCAGGAGCCGAAACTCCGAAAACGCCAACTCTAACCACGCTTCACTGTTTCGAGGTTTTTTTCCATTGGGATTTTGGGATATGCGACGATAGGGGGTCTCGCACCTGGTTTTCCTCGGATCTGAAACTCTAAATCCTACATAAATATATGTATATGTCACTCAGCCCATTTCGGGAATTCACAAACTGGGTTTTCGGGACTGGCGAGCACGAGAAATCTTACCATTAGGTATCCCGGGTGCCGAAATACCGAAACACCCTATCTCATCCGCATTGTTATTATTTCAGGATTTCGGGTGTTGGGAATTCGGGACTTGCAAGTGCAAGGGAACTTGCCTCTAGGTATCCTGGATGTTGAAATACCAAATCATCGTGATTTGTCTACGCCCCGTCATTTCGGGGTTTTTCACATCGGGATTTCAGGATATGCGCTGACAAGGGGTCTCGCATATGAGTTTTT
>SNQJ01S0050129.1:70693-83669 GCA_010110895.2 Picea sitchensis
GTGGGCCTTATTTAATAATATAGTGGACCTAGTCGACCTTACATTGAATGACCTCCACTATTATCACTATGGGCCCTCTACCCCCCCCTCACTACCTCTCTAGCTACCTTACACAATATGTGGCTGCAACTTTCCCGAGTTGTTGCTTCCTTTTCATTGGACCAGTATCTATATTACTTTAGTGATCATGGGAGATTAGATTGTACTCCATTGTATACAGATATCTTCAGATTGCTTTTGAGACTGGTTCTACTGGGCCTTGTTTGTGACTATGAAATCTTGTGGCATATATCCGCATTTGTATTTTCCTATTCATGGCCACAGACACTTGTTTGGTATATTTTCCACATGGATCTACAGTGTATTATATTGGCATCCATGTATGTAAAGTCAGTACAGAATGTAATGAGCAACCATTCTTTCCAGTTGGTTCCCCATCGCTCCACTTCTGGTTTGTTTATAATGTATTTTGGCCATCACAGATACTCCTCTGATCTCACACATTAGAGGCCAGATGTTATAGCAAGATTTGCCTCACCCTATGCAATCTTTCATAGAGGGCCTTTTTCCATTTCCCTATATAGACTTAGCATCCCTTTTTGATGAATCTAGAGCTAAAAATATAAATTTTTCCACATGTACGCACCTTGTCTACTATACAACATGTGTATATGCAGGTTGCTCCACTATAGCCCACGTACATCGGGATTTGTGCCAAAAAATCCAAAAATGGAGTCGGGTTTCCATGTCACGACAGGATATCTCTGATCCTTGGCCTTCCATATACTGGAAATGTTCCGACTTGGCCCTTCAGTTCCATTTGAAGGCTATAAATGAACCAATTCTGAGCTATGGAAAATAGGAGAAAGCATTCAACTTTGAGAGAAAAGTTACTCTAGAGAAATTACTACTTCATATTGATTCTGCATCCCTTTGTCCTTTAAGTCTAAACCCAGTGTTCAACCCCCAATATCTTCCCTTATTGTTGGAGAACCTCATTGTCTCCCTTCTATGAGCTTGCCTTTGGTGGAGGATTGAAGTGGTGGAGGCCCAGCTGGAAGGAACTTAGTTTCTTGGTTCTGTTGGGACCCAAATTTGATCAATTTTTATGCCTTATATCTTTCCATATGATCTTTCTAACAGTCTTATACTCCTCATTTTGTATAACTTTGGCTTAGACATTGACTTAAACCGATATCTAAAGACCCAAAACTTGTCTTTAACAGTTCTCTTGTTTTTAGTTAAGTTTTGAGAGTTTTTAATGCATAATATCACTTATAAAATTATATTATGGATTCCTGTACTAATGTTGATGTTCTAGCACCAGGATGAATGTTTCAAGGATAATCCCTCTATGAGAATCTTCGTGAACAACCAGCGCATGCTCCATTACAGTTATAAATGACAAATTATCTTGATGACACTTCGTGTCATGCGACTCAGGCAATTAAAAGGCATCGCGACATTCTCTCCTACATTGGTGCAATGGTTACACTAGCTCTATGATGTTGACCGCATCAATTCTCTCTTGTATCAATGAAAAATACATATTCAAACCCTTATGTAACTGTTACATTAAATACGTTATCTATTCTGGAATATGGAAGATACCAGAAAGCTAGTATGTAGGGGGTTCGAAATTATATATAAGGGAGGATAGAAACGATGTGGGGGATAGGTTAGATATGATGGGGAATAGCTGATACATAGAACACAGCTTGGAGGAATGTAATCGTTTTTGTGTAGCTGGAATAGAACAAGAACACATTTCTTATTTTAGTCTTCTGTCTTTTGATTAATTCTGAAGCTTGTCTATGAGAATGGATTGATATTTAATTATCAATGCAACTTGGATAGGAAGGGCCCCCTGCCCAGGATTGCAGTGCATCTTTAGTCATAACAGAAGGATTGTTGTAGGTTCTTTTTCTCAGAAGTTGTGATTAATTTCTAGCAATTTAATTTCAGTCATGTTCATAATTTGGGAAGTTTTCATTTGCTTACAACAGTTAAGGAGTAATAAGGTTATAATTAGTAGCTTGAGTGGTTCCGATTCAGTTTTCATTTCTTAGCAGAATGTCTTACACAATGGTTCAGTTCACTTGGAATAAGATGTTGAAGTTGTTTTTAAAGTTATGAGGATTGGTTGCTGGTTTAAATATAGGCTATTTCAATTAGGCTTCTTCAAGTAGATTGTTTCCAAGAATTTCATTAATAGAAGCAGTTTTATGAAGTTAGTACAGGGTAGTATAGAGTAGTGCAAACGAGTGTAGAATAGAGTAGAGTACATTAGCTTCTTCCAGCAAGTTTCTTTTAGCAGTTCAGAGATTAGTTTGGCATCCTTTAAACCCCGTCTTCAACCCTGCATTTCCTGTGTTGGTTCCTCTAAGTCTACCTTCCCAGGTTGACAATTAAATGTTGATTTACATGGTATATCTTTAGCTCGAAATTTTGGCGCCATTGCCGGGGAGGTACTAAAAAGGATTGGAGAGTGGGCTCCGAAGTTTTGCCAAGTAGATTTAATTTCTGCAAGTATTTCTTTAGAAGTAAAGAGTGCTTTCAAATTCATTAGTGTGCAAGTGGTTCATTTCAGCAGTGGTAGATTACATTCAGCAACAAAGAGGCTTTCATTTTAGTAGATTTTATTCAACAGTAGCAGAGTCTTGATTTCAGCAGTATTAGATTTGATTCAGCAGTTGAGTTCATCAGTATAAGAGGGTGTGCATTTGATTCAGTAGAAGCAAATTTCCATTCAGCAAGAGTGCATTTCATTTTATTTCAAGCTAGTGTGGGTTTCAGAATTATTATCAGTTGATGTGACTTTCAAAGTTTTAGCAAACCACCCCCAACAAGAGAAAAAAAAAATCACAAAAAAGATTGACTAATGGATTCAGGATTGAATGTACGAAAGAAGAGATTGTTGCAGGAACTCTCGTGCATCTTGCAGGAACTTGAGGAGATCTCTGTAGCTCAAGAGATGGAGGAGGAAACAGTTGATTCAGTGGTTCTGTGTGAACACCTTTACCAGCCTACAGAGAACAATGAGCAATTAGAAACTCCTGCAACAACAGAACATGGTATGCATAATCATATTGAACATTGGTTTCAATCTGTTTTACAGCCTTCAGATGCTCTTCTTCTTCAGCAAATCTTGGAAATCAAGCGACCGGTGTTGCTTTCTCAGCATGCCTTGGTAATTATACATCTATATATTCTATCAAAGGGCATGAATTCATTATTGATTCTACTAAGACGGTGGCTACATTGGTTATTTGCCTATACTTAAAGAAATGTTTCATTTCTTTAAGTAGCTAGGTAGGATAGTGAATAAAAGATAACACCTTTGAATAGTTTATGTTTTTTGAAAATAAAAAAGGGCATCAACTCAAATAAGAAGTGATTGAAGATTTTCCATCTAAATGATGAATGAATGAGTTGACAGCATATGCTTCGAGTACAGGGGTTCTTCTCAGCAGTTCCTATTAATCAAGATGGATATCAACAGTCCACATAGCTTCTGGGAGGATGACTTCAGCAACCAATCAACAACTTTCTGGAGGACATAGTCACCATCTGATTTTGATCTGCACATTTGGTATAGGTACAACAACAATATTGAGGTATGTATTTTTAAAAACTCTTAATTTGACTAAACACAAGAAGAAAATTATGGACAAGTACAACCCTGTATCTGAATTATGCTCATATTCGTCATATTGGTTATCTTTGATTGAAAAACCTCTTTTTCTCATTTGACATTAGAATCCTTCCAGTGATTCAAAATATTCCCTCTAATAGTATGCCCAGATCTTTTATAAGTCTATAGAAGCTTTTCGTATGATAAGACAAGGCTTATTCTTTAATGATTATCTTCATACAAGACAAGAGGCATTCCTGTACTTGCCCATCTATCCTTATGCTTTTCAATTCTTTACCCTGTCATGACTACTTCCATATAAAACATGATTCTATTCCTATACCTGCCATTTATCCCTTCACCGCAAACTTATTTCCCCACCTCCAAATTCTAAACATCTATACTATTTTCCATCATTATTCTACGCACCCTTATTCACCAAATCACTATCGGGATTTGAAATGAACCCTATCAACATATCGTTGTATTACTCCTTGGTTTTGGATCGTTATTGAACGATTTTCGGTTGCAATTTTGTCCAAAAATGGTGGATATTCATTATGAACCAGGTTCAATCCAAGATTTAGAGGCAACACCAGAGTACAATGCTTGTCAAGAAATGTTTCGTAGCCGAGGATGGCATAAGTGCTTTGAAAAATTCCGTGGACACGATAGTAGCATCTCACTTTTGTTTGCTCAAGGGTTTGATCGCAGGGTTACTCGATTTAAGGATATTGTGATGGAGGTTACAGAGAAGACTATTGCTACAGCTACAGGCTTGCCTCAAACTGGCGAAAAATGGTTTAAAAAGCAGAATTTACCAATATCAGAGAGGAATTGGTTTTTGAAGAAGAAATATCATGATTCAGATTGGTCTAAAGGAGTTCCAAGAGCTTGGCTTAAGGAGGAATGGAAGAAACCATTAATTGTCCTCCAACGATATCTGACTTGTGAAGGGCGATATAATCTGACTTTCACCTATCATATCCACATCTTACAACATTTTGCACAAGGTAAGGAAATGAATTTTCCTTATTTTCTTTGGAGGAGTTTAAAGAAAATGTATGAAACAGTAAAGAGGTCAGCTGTGAACCCTGAGCAACATTTGTTTCATCATGGGTTAATTAAATTATTAATAGTAACTGAATTAAAGCTCGTAAAAGAACCTGGAATAAATTTATAGCTGGAGATTTGTCTAGTCCTACGTCTGGAAGAAAGACAAGGGGTCCTACTTTCCCTACCAGAATTAGAAGTTCTCTCTCTCACACTGGTAAAAAGAGGAAGGACAAACTGATAGGAGAAGTGTCATCTTTAGATCCCGACTTCAAGAAAATGACTAGAAGTATGACATCTAAGAACCCCAATCTTGATAATCCTTCCCCTAAATCTCAAGTGAGACTCTATATAGATACGGATGATGAAATAGAAGGAGGCTCATCAGCCATTGCAGATGTCCCAATAAATTTAAAGAAGGAATTACCTCCACGTTTCTCCCAATCTAGTTCACCTCCACTGAATCTTATAGGACTGGGTAGTCCTGAGATAATTTCTCCTGAAAAATTCTTTAAGTTATAGACAGAGAATGCACACTTAAAAGAGAATTTGCATGAATACGAGGTATTGGATCGATTGCTTAAAATCGAGAACACTACATTGAAAGGTCACCTTGCTCAATCTTGGGCTCAAGAGTCTGATATGTGTGCACAAGTGGATAAATTTCGTTCTCATGCCAATACACTCAGTTTTGAAAATAGGAAGCTTCAGTCAAGACTCAATCGCAGCTACCAGGAGACTCGCATACTTTTAATTGAAAATCGATCTCTTAGGAAGCAACTTCACAGTACAGGGCAGGAAGTGGAAAATGAGGCCGATGAAGAAGATGAGACAGAGACCATTCCAGATACTACACAGAGTTTAAAAAAAATTCAGAGACTTTTTCTTGGCATGAGGACATGCAAAACTTTGAGTTTGGGGGGATGTTGGGAGCCAAATTTGATCAATTTTTATGCCTTATATCTTTCCATATGATCTTTCTAACAGTCTTATACTCCCCATTTTGTATAACTTTGGCTTAGACATTGACTTAAACCGATATCTAACGACCCAAAACTTGTCTTTAACAGTTCTCTTGTTTTTAGTTAAGTTTTGAGAGTTTTTAATGCATAATCTCACTTATAAAATTATATTATGGATTCATGTACTAATGTTGATGTTCCAGCACCGGGATGAATGTTTCAAGGATAATCCCTCTATGAGAATCTTCGTGAACAACCAGCGCATGCTCCATTATAGTTATAAATGACAAATTATCTTGATGACACTTCATGTCATGCGACTCAGGCAGTTAAAAGGCATCGCGACATTCTCTCCTACATTGGCACAATGGTTACACTAGCTCTATGATGTTGAGCGCATTAATTCTCTCTTGTATCAATGCAAAATACATATTCAAACCCTTATGTAACTGTTACATTAAATACGTTATCTATTCTGGGATATGGAAGATACCAGAAATCTAGTATGTAGGGGGTTCAAAATTATATATAAGGGAGGATAGAAATGATGTGGGGGATAGGGTAGATATGATGGGGAATAGCTGATACATAGAACACAACTTGGAGGAATGTAATCATTTTTGTGTAGCTGGAATAGAACAAGAACACATTTCTTATTTTAGTCTTCTATCTTTTGATTAATTCTGAAGCTTGTCTATGAGAATGGATTGATAGTTAATTATCGATGCAACTTGGATAGGAAGGGCCCCCTGCCCAGAATTGCAGTGCATCTTCAATCATAATAGAAGGATTGTTGTAGGTTCTTTTTCTCAGAAGTTGTGATTAATTTCTAGCAATTTAATTTCAGTCCTATTCATAATTTGGGAAGTTTTCATTTGCTTACAACAGTTAAGGAGTAATAAGGTTATAATTAGCATCTTGAGTGTTTCTGATTCAGTTTTCATTTCTTAGCCGAATGTCTTACACAATGGTTCAGTTCACTTGGAATAAGATGTTGAAGTTGTTTTTAAAGTTATGAGGATTGGTTGCTGGTTTAAATATAGGTTATTTCAATTAGGCTTCTTCAAGTAGATTGTTTCCAAGAATTTCATTAATAGAAGTAGTTTTATGAAGTTAGTACAGGGTAGTACAGAGTAGTGCAAACGAGTGTAGAACAGAGTAGAGTATAGTAGCTTCTTCCAGCAAGTTTCTTTTAGTAGTTCAGAGATTAGTTTGGCATCCTTTAAACCCCCTCTTCAACCCTGCATTTCCTGTGCTCGTTCCTCTAAGTCTACCTTCCCGTGTTGACAATTAGGCAGCCAATTCAATTTTTTTTAATTGCCCTAAAAGCTGCCTACACCTATGTCTCTTGAACTTCAAATTTCTGTCGTATTTTGCAAAAAGACGATATTTTCATTTCATGCGATATGTGCAAATTGGTTTTGATTCAGTTTTCACGACTGAAAGCATGAAAACTCCTCCATCGTTATTTGGACTGTCATGATCTTCTCATTGATATTCTGAAAGGAACTTACCTTTGGTTTGCTATTAAGTGGCTGGAATGATTTTCAAACCATGTCCATTTGCCTACTCTTACTTGTATTGCGCAACTTGATTTTTATTTAATGGATAAGGCATTGAGCATGTTAAGTTATGGGTTATATTTGATTTCATAAGGGTCATGGTTGAACTCGTTTTATACGATGTTATCCTTACTATCATAAGCTCTTGGCTTATCGATTTCATAAAGTCATTAGTCACAATGTTTTATAAACTTTGATTATACATTATGCAACAAGCGCATGGGTAACATATGAATCTGATTTCATATTTGAATGGCAATAGTCTGAAGTTATACATGGCGTGTTGATGAAACATTTGGATTTTTGATTTAATGGTTTGAATTATTACAATGGAACGTATTAACTTTGGGTTTGATTCTATATTGAATGTTCGCGGTTTCAAACGATACAATGGTGCCTAGGTATCACGATCCATCGTTTAAATCCTTGTGTTAACCGATTAATGTGGTTTGAGTGATGTCATAATTGATTAAACAGTGTTGTAGTATGCCATTACTATGTTGCATGGCGGTGTTAATCCCACCACCCTCGCACACGCAAATTAATTTGCCTCCTCGTTGAGCGCTCATAGTTGTTAGCCCAAACGATTTTCCTCCTGTGTATTTAATCCGAACCCTACCATGATGCCCGCACCATGGCTCCAGTCGTAAGGGTTGAACCCAATGGTTGCCAAGCTTTGTTGATGTTCGACGGTACTTACAGCGACCTTGAAGAATTCGGCTGGCTCCCGTTCATACGAAAGTTTGATGGCTTTAACTCTGGTGTGGCTTGACAATTCGTGTTAATGTTCGATGGCTGCCAAGCCAAGGTTGGGGATGTGCAGTTAGAAATTGACGAGCAATTTCTCAGTTTAGCTACCGGTCTGCCTGCTACTGGACAGAAGTGGTCAAAAAATTGCAAAGTGGAAGATGTCCCGTGGACATTGCTCTTCCAGTCACGAAGGGTGAGCTCCTGTGACAAAGGTTTGCCCGCAAATATGCTCAAGCAACATTGGCACGACCTGCTGATGATAACCAAGCAGTTCATCACCTGCGAGGGCCGGTATGGTTTCATTTTCTTGTATCACCCTCGGCTACTTATGGTTTTCATGGGCTATGAACTTCATATGCCTTACTACTTGCATAGGAGTATGTTTAAAATGTCTAAAAGGTATAAACAGAACCAGGCCGATAACAGCCTATTTCATTTTGGGTTAATTAAAATGCTTGTGGTTTGTAAGTTGGGGTTACACCGAGACTGTTGGGATGATTTTCTAAAACGCAATGATTTTGATGGCTCAAGCCCACCACAAGTTGACAAACCTGTGGTGAGTGAGAGCAAGTCAGTACCCTCTGTGAATTACAGTGCTCTGCTACCTACACCCCTACCCGACTCACCTGTTGACCTACCCAATTCTGTAAACAAACATGTTGAAGTTGTTAAACCTGTGGCTAAAAGGCCTAAGGCCAAACCTACTGCGAATTCTAAAGGAAAGAAAAACGCCCGGTTAATCTCTCGCATGGAAAGAAACAAACTGAAAATTCCTGTCAACCTCGACCCTATCATGGTGAGTGAAGATTCTGACTCGAAGATTGAACGTTACCTGGCAGGTGAGTACCCCTACTTAGAAGGTCTGTGTGACAAACCCTCATACGATTTTGTGAATAATCTACCACCATGTTTGCAAAATGACCCTAATTATCCAGGCATCAAAATGCCTTGTGAAACCCCTGGTGACTCGTCAAAACCCCCTCCTGCTCTAGCTGAACCAGCTGCCCCACCATGTGATCAGTTTGGCTCATGGTTAGAAAGGTATTACCTCGATGTGCCAATACTGCAGTCCATAATTCATGCTCTAGAGGATCAAGTTACAAGGCTCACCAGCCAGAAGGCAAAGATGCCATCCACTGATAAGAAACAACGAACAACAGGTTCGATTGTATTTAAGAATGTGGAGTCTGCTACAGTGGTTGTGAACTCAAAGCTAGCATAGTCCGAGCAGTCTCACTAGTATGATTATCACCTGTTTATATGATGAACTCACAGCTCTATGTATAGCATCGATTTGAAATTGGTTAATAATCATGCATTATTGTTTGTTTTGATTAATCGAATTTCGGATTGGTTTTCATTAAATTTAGTTCTAATCTGATTGATCATGATTGGATTTGATTGTTTTAGTTTGAATTGGATACTCTGTTATTTATTGGAGTTGTTAATATCTTTTCTAAACACAGGCCGTTTCTGGTATTTCAATTCCAAACACAGTCAATATCGCATTTCAAAATTGGTTATATTCTAGATGATATGGTTGGAAATTATGGTTAACTTTTGTGATTTTATGTCTATTGACCAATTCAAATACTATTCTGTTAAGGTGTGACCAAGTTGCGAATAGATGTGAGTCATAACTGTTGTATCCAACTATTCGATTCGCATTGTTTTGTTTGACTGTGTTATCAGCTCAATTCATATTATAACAAATATACTGTTTAAATTTGATTTGGGAACGAAGCTAATTATGCCCAGGATTACGATTTGTTTCTATTTTTAACTCAGTTACAATTTTCTCTGATTGTTACTCAGTCTATGATTATTACTCTTGTTAATGGTTATGATCACTATGTGATCCTGTCTGTGGACTGTGTAAACGCTCAATGATTGGAATCTATCGTGAGGTTTGATGAACAAATCTGGCAAACATCATAATTGTCTTTCCATATTTGATTGAAACAACATGAACCTTATGCATATTGTTACAGCCGTAACAAATCAATTTTGATTGTGTTCAATTTTGATTGTATCGATTATGATTGTGTTGTGGTATATTGTATCTTATATGATATGATTCACGCTATATTTCACTTCGATATGAAACAGTCCTGTTATGATTTGACCATATTTTATGGCAATAAAAAAACAGAGAATTCTTACCCTGTTTCGTTTGAATCACTTTTCGATTTGGTTAAATTTGAATGATAAACTCATTGGAAATATACTGATTCGTTTTGGATATTTATTTAAAGAAAATTAAATTGGATTTGATTCTTTTGAAAAGATTTTATTTGATTGCTATGTGATCCTGTATGCTATTTTAGACTAGCTACAGAATCAGATGATTCCGTAGCTAAGTCTGTAGGATCAATTTTTTTATTGTTTTATTGATGAAATGTCTTTCTAATTGGTTATTTTTGGTCTATTGTAGATCAATTCGAAATGGTAGTGGCTTTGATGAGCAGTTAAGGGATACTTCAAAGATTTCACTTGCATTTTAGTTGCTTAGTTTAGTTGATTTGGGATATTTCCCAGATTATGTAAAACTGTTTGATATTATCCACAGGGAGGTTTTACCCTGTGGAGATACTTATACAAACCTATGATTTTTGTAATAATGTTCATCCTCATTCGTGGGAGGACAAGGATATGGAGTTTTAATATAGACTGAAGCAGAATTTGGTGTTTTTTCACAGCTTTAGCTTCTCAATATATCAATATTTTGTTTCATGTTGTGTATATCAATTTGTATATGTTTAATGACTACTTTAGATATCTTAATCATGTGCAAATGATATAATTTTAATCACTGTTATCCATATCTGGTTTCTTCTAAGTGTATAAAAGACATAACATTTGTTTAGTTCAGTTTATGAATGACAGGTTTATCTTCTTCATAAGTTGAATTATAAAATATAAGTTTCTTGCATAACAGGTTTCCCTTATTGCAGGGATTTATTAATCATAAAATTGTTATGATTTCTTTTATGTCTTGTTTGTCCTGTTAACAACTTAAAGAGAAGCGCAACCAATCGTTTACGAGAAGCTTTTGGACTAACCGATGTGAGTTTACTTCCATCGAACAACTTCAAGGTTATCATACACAGGATAAACTAGGAGCGCTTCTAGGTCAGTTAATCTTTCCTTTGTTGTTTTCATTAAGTAGTTTAGATATAAGTCTAGATAGATTTATATTAGATCGTTTAATTTCAGTAGTTTTATTTATTCTTCATAAAATATAAAAAATAAAAAACATATCTTGTTGTCTTAGGGCAGAAAACACACGATTTTTGCAAGTTTTAATTAAATCTGTAGGCTGTTTATAGTGTACATTTGTGAATAAGTAATATGACTAGTAATTAGACAATTAATTAATAGAAGTTAATGTAATAGAAATTAGTAGAATAGTTAGTGTATTTTGTATTTGGTTTAGTTTATATATTAGTTTTTTTTAATTAGATTAGTGTATTAGATTAATATTGTTAGTTAGCTTAGTTTCTTTTATTTTTATTTTAGTTAGTTAGTTTTAGTTAATTTAGTTAGTTTTATTAGTTTTAGATAGATTAGTTAGTTTAGGTTAGATTCCTCTTTGGTTTTCTTAGGAGACCTTAGAGCAGCCAACGGAGTCGTTAAACCCGTCAGGGTGGTTCATTCCAAATGACTTGGGTTATTTAGACAACCCCAGACCAGTTCCACTCTCTCAATTGACGGACGGACAATTTCGCCCGTCAACAAATGGCACTAGAAGGAGGGCCAGAACTTAATTAATGGCACGAGGCAGTCGCAAGACTCCTCCTCCACCTAATCGCACACCTATAGTGACTAGAAGCCATTCAAAAGATAATATCCCCTCTCAAACAACAACTACTTCAACCGAAGATCCACAGGTCACAGTTGAGCCAGCAACCCCTAATCCTACAGGTGGTGATATCCAAGAGATCGTTCGTCAATCTCTTATTAAAACACATAGTGCCTTAGCCAGTCTTAGGCGACCAAACCACCCGTGGGGTCAACCTTTAGACTTATTTTATATCAGAGAATAGTTAGGTGATATTAATCCCACTGTGAATCCTACAGATCTAGAACTAAATCCTGCTGCAGGAGGATATGGGATACCTCCTTCACCACCTCCCTCATCTCCTTCCTCTTTTGGGGGAGATTCCTCTTCTGACGAAGGCAACTCACCTTCTCGTCCTTCCACACCCACTACCCCAATGGCAAATCAGAACAACCCTACTAGACCCTGGTTGGACCAGGATGTTGTAGCTGTACCTGGAGCCTAGCACCCTTTACCTAAGCACCCGGAGAAATGGCTTCCTAAGTTTGATCCCGATTCAAAACAGATAGCTGAAGATCATATCAAAAAATTTATGTTAGCCATCAGACTCCGTAATGTTGAACATGAAGACGTTGTCTGTAGGTTGTTTCCTTACACCTTTGAGGGTAATGTGTCCACTTGGTACTTTGCCCAACAGCCCCATACCATAGTGTCTTGGGAAAAGTTTGAGTCATGGTTTTTAGAAAAATTCGGAGATGGTAAACCTCCAGAAGTCTTAGTCATGGAACTTTCGCGCTTAAAAATGAACCCAAAAGAAAAAGTTAAAGATTTTAATCAAAGATTCCTAACTCTGAAAAATCGAATCCCTGCAGACTCTGTGCCTGCTGAGAGTCTTGTAATAGCTTACTATACTAAAGCCCTACATCAAAGTATAGCTATTTGGGTTAAAATATCTAAAAAGGCCACATTGTTAGAAGCCTTCGAAGAGGCTACTCAGATTGAAAAAGACATACTTAGTCTTAAGGATTCTTCTAGCAACGAAACTGAGACTGTTTCTTCTTCCAAAAAGAAGATTGAAATTCTCCCCAGAGCTACACAAAACAAAACACAACCCGAAAACTCTGATTTGGAAAATTTAACCAAAGTTGTACAAAAATTATCTAATCAAGTTATAGATTTAAAAAGGTCGACTGAAGAAGCCTCTTCGAGTAAAGGACCCTACAAACCTCCTTTC
>SNQJ01S0050129.1:83679-109417 GCA_010110895.2 Picea sitchensis
ACATCAACCAATGACATCAATCAAACCAAACCATTTACATCAATGACATATGATCCAACAATCTCCCAAGTAATCAAACCATTGGCATCAATGACAAACCATTGGCATCAATGACAACATGATCCAACAAAAAGTTGGGTCCTAGATCCTTTCGATTGCAAAATCTTGAAGGGAATCTTGACACCTATCCAGTGAATGGCCAAGCTCTGAAAAGATACTTTGCATGATTACTGCCTTTGTATATTATGTAAATATTTCCTTTTGTTTTTATCTTTGCCTTTGTTTTCGTTTTTGGTTTTGATTTGATTGATCAGTTTTTTTGTGTTTTTGAAACATATGCATGCCTGTGCACTGAGCCATTCAGACAAAGATCATAAGATAATCTCTTCGCTGAAATAACTTCTGAAACATTGTATGAACATCAGTGATATATTTCTAAAAAAATGATATTTATAATGGAAATTTTTGTTATTTGAAAGAAGTTACTAATTTCAATCTCTGAGTGAAGTTTTGTCATGATCATCTATTATCTTTTTACGCTGTCCCTTTTCCGTAAAGGAATGACTCAAAAAGGATGTCTCCCTGTCATAGTAAGTTGTTTTAGAAATAAAACATTTCTGGAGCTGAATAAAGGACAGTATCAAAAAATTATGATGAGGTCTAAAAAATATGATAAAATATCAAGATTTTTCAGCGTCACCCCGCTCAGCTATATATAAAGAAAAATAAAATAAAATTGTTAATAAGAGCTGTGGGAAGTGTTTGTAAACCCGCCGGGATACTGAAAAGGTCTGCTGAAAGTGGGTAAATGCAAGCATGGCACCAAGACAACTTCGTCGGGGTACTGAACAGGCCCGCTGGCAGCGAAGCAATGTCGGGTACACAAAAATCTGTAAAAATATATATAAGAAACCTCTTTTAAGTCCTTCATTTTGATCTAGAACTTCTTGACAGGATACAGACGTCCGAGTGGGTTAAATGGCAACCCTGTCGATGCTATGGACACATGCTGGCAGCAATGGCCATGCCAACAGTATTGAAGATTTTATCATAAAAATCGTGACTTGTTGATCTTAAGACTGTTATTAGTTTGCATCTTTAAAACATCACTGAAAAAAAATGGTGAATAATGATGTTTGCACAATTTTCTGGTTGTTGTTTTTGAATTGAAATTTTCTTTGTCGTCCTAATCTAAATTTGTTTCTTTCGACAGAGATAACTGCTTCTCCCAGTGTGTCGCCATTGTTGGTAGCCAATTCAATTTTTTTTAATTGCCCTAAAAGCTGCCTACACCTATGTCTCTTGAACTTCAAATTTCTGTCGTATTTTGCAAAAAGACGATATTTTCATTTCATGTGACATGTACAAATTGGTTTCGATTCAGTTTTCACGACTGAAAGCGTGAAAACTCCTCCATCGTTATTTGGACTGTCATGATCTTCTCATTGATATTCTGAAAGGCACTTACCTTTGGTTTGCTATTAAGTGGCTGGAATGATTTTCAAACCATGTCCATTTGCCTACTCTTACCTGGATTGCGCAACTTGATTTTTATTTAATGGATAAGGCATTGAGCATGTTAATTTATGAGTTATATTTGATTTCATAAGGGTCATGGTTGAACTTGTTTTATACGATGTGATCCTTACTATCATAAGCTCTTGGCTTATCGATTTCATAAAGTCATTAGTCACAATGTTTTATAAACTTTGATTATACATTATGCAGCAAGCGCATGGGTAACATATGAGTCTGATTTCATATTTGAATGGAAATAGTCTAAAGTTATACATGGCGCATTGATGAAACATTTGGATTTTTGATTTAATGGTTTGAATTATTACAATGGCACGTATTAACTTTAGGTTTGATTCTATATTGAATGTTCGTGGTTTCAAATGATACAATGGTGCCTAGGTATCACGATCCACCGTTTAAATCCTTGTGTTAACCGATTAATGTGGTTTGAGTGATGTCATAATTGATTAAACAGTGTTGTACTATGCCATTACTATGCTGCATGGTGGTGGTAATCCCACCACCCTCGCACGCGCAAATTAATTTGCCTCCTCATTGAGTGCTCATAGTTGTTAGCCCAATTGATTTTCCTCCTGTGTGTTTAATCCGAAGCCTACCATGATGCCCGCACCATGGATCCAGTCGTAAGGGATGAACCCAATGGTTGCCAAGCTTTGTTGATGTTCGATGGTGCTTACAGTGACCTTGAAGAATTCGGCTGGCTCCTGTTCATATGAAAGTTTGATGGCTTTAACCCTGGTGTGGCTCGGCAATTCGCGTTAACTTTCGATGGCTGCCAAGCCAAGGTTGGGGATGTGCAGTTAGAAATTGACGAGCAATTTCTCAATTTAGCTACCGGTCTGCCTGCTACTGGACAGAAGTTGTCAAAAAATTGCAAAGTGGAAGATGTCCCGTGGACATTGCTCTTCCAATCACGAAGGGTGAGCTCCTGTGACAAAGGTTTTCCCGCAAATATGCTCAAGCAACGTTGGCACGACCTGCTGATGGTAACCAAAAAGTTCATCACCTGCGAGGGCCGGTATGGTTTCATTTTCTTGTATCACCCTTGGCTACTTATGGTTTTCATGGGCTATGAACTTAATATGCCTTACTACTTGCATAGGAGTCTGTTTAAAATGTCTAAAAGGTATAAACGGAACCAGGCTGATAACAGCCTATTTCATTTTGGGTTAATTAAAATGCTTGTGGTTTGTAAGTTGGGGTTACACCGAGACTGTTGGGATGATTTTCTCAAACGCAATGATTTTGATGGCTCAAGCCCACCACAAGTTGACAAACTTGTGGTGAGCAAGAGCAAGTCAGTACCCCATGTGCCTTACAATGCTCTGCTACCTACACCCCTACCCGACTCACCTGTTGGCCTACCCAATTCTGTAAACAAACATGTTGAAGTTGTTAAACCCGTGGCTAAAAGGTCTAAGGCCAAACCTACTGCGAATTCTAAAGGCAAGAAAAATGCCCGGTTAATCTCTCACATGGCAAGAAACAAATCGAAAATTCCTATCAACCCCGACCCTATCATGGTGAGTGAAGATTCTAACTCGGAGATTGAACGTTACCTGGCAAGTGAGTACCCCTACTCAGAAGGTCTGTGTGACAAATCCTCATACGATTTTGTGAATAATCTACCACCGTGTTTGCAAAATGACCCTAATTATCCAGACATCAAAATGCCTTGTGAAAGCCCTGGTGACTCGTCAAAACCCCCTCCTGCTCTAGCTGAACCAGCTGCCCCACCATGTGATCAGTGTGGCTCATGGTTAGAAAGGTATTACCTTGATGTGCCAATACTGCAGTCCAGAATTCATTCTCTGGAGGATCAAGTTGCAAGGCTCACCAGCCAGAAGGAAACGATGCCATCCACTGATAAGAAACAACGAACAATAGGTTCGATTGTATTTAAGAATGTGGAGTCTGCTACAGCGGTTGTGAACTCAAAGATGGCATAGTCCGAGCAATCGCACTAGTATGATTATCACCTGTTTATATGATGAAATCACAGCTCTGTGTATAGCGTCGATTTGAAATTGGTTAATAAGCATGCATTGTTGTTTGTTTTGATTAATCGAATTTCGGATTGGTTTTCATTAGATTTAGTTCTGATCTGATTGATCATGATTGGATTTGATTGTTTTAGTTTGAATTGGATACTCTGTTATTTATTGGAGTTGTTAATATCTTTTCTAAACACAGGTCGTTTCTGGTATTTCAATTTCAAACACAGTCAATATCGCATTTCGAAATTGGTTATATTCTAGATGATATGGTTGGCAATTATGGTTAACTGTTGTGATTTTATGTCTATCAAGACCAATTCGAATACTATTATGTTAAGGTGTAACCAAGTTACGAATAGATGTGAGTCATAACTGTTGTATCCAACTATTCGATTCGCATTGTTTTGTTTGACTGTGTTATCAGCTCAATTCATATTACAACAAATATACTGTTTAAATTTGATTTGGGAACAAAGCTGATTATGCCCAGGATTACGATTTGTTTCTATTTTTAACTCAGTTATGATTTGCTCTAATTGTTACTCGGTCTATGATTATTACTCTTGTTAATGGTTATGATCACTATGTGATCCTGTCTGTGGACTGTGTAAACGCTCAACGATTGGAATCTATCACAAGGTTTGATGAACAAATCTAGGAAACATCGTAACTGTCTTTCCATATTTGATTGAAACAACATGAACCTTATGCATATTGTTACAGCCGTAACAAATCAATTTTGATTGTGTTCAATTATGATTGTATCGATTATGATTGTGTTGTGGTATATTGTATCTTATATGATATGATTCACGCTATATTTCACTTCGATATGAAACAGTCCTGTTATGATTTGACCATATTTTATGGCAATAAAAAAACAGAGCATTCTTACCCTGTTTCATTTGAATCACTTTTCGATTTGGTTAAATTTGAATGATAAAATCATTGGAATTATACTGATTTGTTTTGGATATTTATTTAAAGAAAATTAAATTGGATTTGATTCTTTTGAAATATTTTAATTGATTGCTATCTGATCCTGTATGCTATTTTAGACTAGCTACAGAATCAGATGATTTCGTAGCTAAGTCTGTAGGATCAATTTTTTATTGTTTTATTGATGAAATGTCTTTCTAATTAGTTATTTTTGGTCTATTGCAGATCAATTCGAAATGGCAGTGGCTTTGATGAGCAGTTAAGGGATACTTCAAAGATTTCACTTGCATTTTAGTTGCTTAGTTTAGTTAATTTTGGGATATTTCCCAGATTATGTAAAACTGTTTGATATTATCCACAAGGAGGTTTTACCCTGTGGAGAGACTTATATAAACCTATGATTTTTGTGATAATGTTCATCCTCATTCGTGGGAGAACAAGGATATGGAGTTTTAATATAGACTAAAGCAGAATTTGGTGTTTTGTCACAGCTTTAGCTTCTCAATATATCAATATTTTGTTTCATGTTGTGTATATCAATTTGTATATGTTTAATGACTACTTTAGATATCTTAATCATGTGCAAACGATATAATTTTAATCACTGTTATCCATATCTGGTTTCTTCTAAGTGTATAAAAGACATAACAATTGTTTAGTTTAGTTTATGAATGACAGGTTTATCTTCTTCATAAGTTGAATTATAAAATATAAGTTTCTTGCATAACAGGTTTCCCTTATTGCAGGGATTTATTAATCATAAAATTGTTATGATTTCTTTTATGTCTTGTTTGTCCTGTTAACAACTTAAAGAGCAGCGCATCCGATCGTTTACGAGAAGATTTTGGACTAACGGATGCGAGTTTACTTCCGTCGAACAGCTTCAAGGTTATCATACACAGGATAAACTAGGAGCGCTTCTAGGTCAGTTAATCTTTCCTTTGCTGTTTTCATTAAGTAGTTTAGATATAAGTCTAGATAGATTTATATTAGATCATTTAATTTCAGTAGTTTTATTTTTTCTTCATAAAATATAAAAAATAAAAAACATATCTTGTTGTCTTAGGGCAGAAAACACACGATTTTTGCAGGTTTTAATTAAATCTGTAGGCTGTTTATAGTGTACATTTGTGAATAAGTAATATGACTAGTAATTAGACAACTGATTAATATAAGTTAAAGTAATAGAAATTAGTAGAATAGTTAGTGTATTTTGTATTTGGTTTAGTTTATATACTAGTTTGTTTTAATTAGATTAGTGTATTAGATTAATATTGTTAGTTAGCTTAGTTTCTTTTATTTTTATTTTAGTTAGTTAGTTTTAGTTAATTTAGTTTGTTTTATTAGTTTTAGATAGATTAGTTAGTTTAGGTTAGATTCCTCTTTGGTTTTCTTAGGAGACCTTAGAGAGGCCAACGGAGCCATTAAACCCATCAGGGTGGTTCATTCCAAACGGCTTGGGTTATTTAGACAACCCCGGACCGGTTCCACTCTCTCAATTGACGGACAGACAATTTCACCCGTCAACAGAAGGGCCCCCTTCCCAGGATTGCAGTGCATCTTCAGTCATAACATAAGGATTCTTGTAGGTTCTTTTTCTCAGAAGTTGTGATTAATTTCTAGCAATTTAATTTCAGTCCTGTTCATAATTTGGGAAGTTTTCATTTGCTTACAACAGTTAAGGAGTAATAAGGTTATAATTAGCAACTTGAGTGGTTCTGATTCAATTTTCATTTCTTAGCAGAATGTCTTACATAATGGTTCAGTTCACTTGGAATAAGATGTTGAAGTTGTTTTTAAAGTTATGAGGAATGGTTGCTGGTTTAAATATAGGTTATTTCAATTAGGCTTCTTCAAGTAGATTGTTTCCAAGAATTTCATTAATAGAAGCAGTTTTATGAAGTTAGTACAGGGTAGTACAGAGTAGTGCAAACGAGTGCAGAACAGAGTAGAGTACAATAGCTTCTTCCAACAAGTTTCTTTTAGTAGTTCAGAGATTAGTTTGGCATCCTTTAAACCCCCTCTTCAACCCTGCATTTCCTGTGCTGGTTCCTCTAAGTCTACCTTCCCGGGTTGACAATTAAATGTTGATTTACATGGTATATCTTTAGCTCGACAGGTTCCGAACCGTGATGACATGGAAGTCTATAATGTTATCACTTCTACTGATCATTTATTAATAGAAATACTCATTTCCCGTCCTATTGATATCATGTACATATATGATTATTATCCATGGGCATGTTTTTTATGTTTATTAATGGATTATGATATCTAATGTGCTAACCTTTTATATTATCACTATATGCTTGCTCTGATTGTTTGTTGAGAAATTGTTGTAGGTATAAAGCTTTGGGTCGAAGTGCTCAATGGTGGACATCATCAAATGTTTGGATGAGGTAGTCCTCTTTCTTATCTCTCTTGCGCATTAGTTTATATAGCATATGTTGGAATTGAGTTGATTTCTACATTCATACCTGTATGTTGTGGTTTATCCTGGCCATAGAGAGTTTTTCCCTTGTAACAATGACTTTTCCTAGGGATCTCAGAGGTGACTGTGGGGGCTTGTCATGGTACTTTGGGTATATTTTGTATCACACTTTTCAGTACTGTTGGAGGGTGACTTGCAAAGCATGGGTGATTGCACCAGATAAGGATGATTAGTGGAGGTCAAGATAACTTATTCTCACTCATTTGTTCATTGGTCCACAAGAATTAATCAACCCGTTCCTTTCTCCAAAAGGTCCCTTTCCACTTTTTCATTACTTTAGACTTAGGACCTCATCCACCTAGGTTGAAGTTTTGGAGAAGGTGTTTTCCTGCGAGGTTTCTCTTAGGATTTTTTATTAGAGTGTTGCTTTGTATAGTTGGCCTTAGGTTGTTTCAGTATCACCTCTTTTGGATCATTCATTCAAGGTGGTTGACCAACCACTCCACTGGTCGGGAAGGACCCCTGGTATTTCTCTTGAAAGTGTGGAGACACCCCCTAGCATGAGTGGGTTTTTATACCACTGGTTCATTAGAATCAATGCATGAGAATTTTATGGACATGAACAATCCCATAAGGGATGAGCCTGTGCATAAGAAATTTATGGCCAAAGTTCTGGAGGATACCAACCAAGGGACCCCTACCTAAGAGAATTCTTGTTCTTTTCCTTTCTTTGAAAACATTGGTGCCCCCTTGATGGCCACTTTGAACATTCCTAGGTTGAATGTAGGACTACCGGTTTGGTTGTGGACCACTCCAAATGTCCCGAATGTTCTTATTGCTTCTTAGATAAGCACCTTATGTCAGGGGAATTGTATGGATTTTGATCCTTCACATTCTAAATCCACCAATTTTACTCCTTCTCCTTCTCCCTCTTCTAGTGAAGGTCATGCTACTGGTAACCAGAAGTCTAAAAGGAATAGGAAGAGGAAGAGTAAGAAGAGTAATTCACCAACCTCTGCTAGTCATTTTGGAGAACTGTCACCAGCCTATGCAAATTATGTTGGGGGCAAGCGACCAGCCTCTGCTATTCATGTTGGAAGCATAAGTACAGTCACTACAATTCATATTGGCAGCAAGTCACCAACATATATGAGTCATGTTAGAGATAGGTCATCAACCTCTATAATTCACATTGAATAAAAACACCCAGTCGCTGCAATTTATGTTGGGGACAAGAGCCTAGTCCCTATAATTCATACTAGAGTTCAGCAACCAGCCTTTGCTAGTCATGATGGAAGCAAAAAACCAACCTCTGCTAGTCATGTTGGATATTTTTCAACAACCTCTATGAGTCATGTTGAAGACAAGTAACCATCCATTGCAATTCATGCTGGGGGAATGAGTCTAGTCACTATTATTCATACTGGACAAACGTCACCAACCTCTGCAAGACATGTTGGAGATCAACACCTGGCCACTGGAAGTCATGTTGGGGGAAACCCACCAACCACTGCAAGTCACACTGGGGGAATTGATACGGTTGAGAAACCTATAAGTATAGGATGTAAGCCCAAGTTCCATTCTAAGCTTTGTAAAGGAGATCACCTTACTCATTTGTGCCCTACTATTGATGTGGTATGAGAAGTGTGTTCTTTGTCTGAAGGCCCTTCTAGTTCTGAGTCATCTTCAGTTTCCCAACAATATATTCAAGCATTGGTTGATGAAGTGGTCGTGCCGATGCAATATTCAGTTGATAACACTCTCGTTTTGGGGGGTGATGCATCTCTTCACCATGTTGTCTTTCATCTTATTCAACCAGTGGTTGAGGAAGTGGTCACATTGATGCAATATTTGGTCGATCCCACTCTTCTCTTGGAGAGTGACAAGTCTAAGGAGGCGATCTTGCTGATGTAATATTCAACCAATACCGCTCTTGTTTTAGGGAGTAATGTGTCTTTTGACCATGTCCTTAGCATTTCTAGTTCAATCCATTCTAAACAAGGGGGCATTCCACTCTCTTCGAGTACATTGCCTTAGAGTCCTAATATGGTTTCCTTTGATTGGAATGATCTTGTAGAGCCTCTCCTTCCTTCTTCTGAACCCTTCCAGATAATTGTTGGAGTTAATTCATTAGGAATTCATTGAAGTATTGTAGATGAAGGATCTTGTGCAAGTATTTAATAAGCCTCGGCTTGGAAAGATTTGGGTTCTCCCAAGCTTGTGGAAGCTACCAGTGATATGCTATCTTTCAACAAAATATTCTTCCTCAGTTGTCTATCACGTTAGGTGAGAAGATTGTCCTAGTCAATTTGTTAGTGGTGCCACTCCCTTTAGACTTTAATTTACTTATTGGGCATGATTATGTGTATGTGATGAATGTTGTGGTGTCTACACTCTCTTGTGTCATCCATTTCCCTCACAATGGAAGCATTGTCACTATTGATTATATTTCATTCGATCATCTCCTTCCTGGTTTGGTTTTACCTCAAATTTCCCCTTTGTGTGTTTCTAGTGTTCGAGTAGATTGTTCCCCACCATGGGTGAATTATGTGGCATCTTATCCTCGGTGTTCAATTTCTCCTGAGAAGGATCCTTTAAAGTTACATTCGCCTTCTTGAGACAAGGTCTCAAAAATTGATCAGGTGTTTTATCTGATGGGGGAATGGGAGCCCTTGCTTCCCCCTATTGGCATGAGTAATATGGTGTTTCCTCTGGAGTCTGTTATTTTTGTTTGTATGACCTCGATCCCTGTTCTTTGTGAGCTATCGATCCCTAGTTTCATGGGTGTTGAGTTTCCTTAAGATGAGGCCATCCTTGAATCTATGATTATGGATCTTCGACCTCCTCCTGAAATGGAATATTTACTAGATGGTTACCAAAGAAACCCTTGGCTTGAGCCTAGAAATGGGCTCTACCTGGAGAAATACTATGCATAAGTTGTAAGGTTCTACAGTACTCTGTGCATATTGTATTTTTAGGGTTTCTTGTTTTTAAGTTCTGTATCCCATAATACTTGTTTTAATCAAAGGTTTCTATATTGGACTTATTAACTTCTAGGTAAGTGTTTTTGGTCTTATATATAGGACTTTGGATACATTTTTCTTTAGTACCTTTTTCGCTCCATGTTTATCCGTTCTGACATGTAATGATCTCAAAACTGAAATATAGGTTATATTTTCCCCTCCATGCATTTTCGCATTATCTGTTTCTCATTTCATTTTTCCTTAGGATCGTCCTTGCAATTTATGACTTTGTGACTTGACACATTAACCCTAGAGGAAACATTCCTTGAGTGTCCTTATCCTGCACATGCTTTCCTTACATTGAGAATATGTATGTTCCTTTTGCTTTCGAACTAGTTTTCTTGCCTGTGACACTCGTTTCCTCCATTGTACTATAACAATCTTTTATTTCAGGCTTTAATAATATGAAAAAGACAAAAATATAAAAAAAAAAAAAAATTGGGGGAAAACCATTTATCTCTTTGTTGGAAGCAACATTTTCTCCCTTGAACAAAGCACAATATTGAGTTAGTATCTCATCATTTTGGGTCCAATATGGATTTAAGAGACTTTTTCTCGTTTTGAGTATAATCTCCCCCGGTTGGTTATTTTTCCAACTATATGGAGCATTTTTTTATGCCTCATGTATCAAAAATGTATCCCAATTTATAATCATGTTTCCTAAGTCACATAATGTGTCATGTTTTTTTTCAAGGGAAGTTTTATCCTGAGTCACCCATTCTACAGTAAGTCTCCGACCTTTCAAGTCGGCCTTCCCGAGTCCATCAATTTTGTCTCAGCATCACAAGTATATTTTTATTTTTCTCATGCTAGTATAGAAGGTCCTCATTGACTTCTTGTTGGCAGGTCTTATCTTATCGACTCTAACACATTGCTCTAAGAGTATAACCTAGAGTTGCACCCTGGGCCTATTTCAATTATTGATAGGTGACCTTGTGCTCAGCATATGAAAACCATCATTGGTCGTTAACTGAGTGGTTTCCCTTGTGTTCGACGTCTACAATAATAATCACACATAGGGATTTGTGTAGTACCTTGGTTTCCATTTGACCCCATTGGTGGATTCCTCTTCTTTGTCAGTAGTCTTCATCATTGGATACTATTCAGAGTGTGTTTGTCATGCACTATTTCCATCTGGTCCATGTCATATTTGTACCTTCGTGTGGTCCTTACAATATTTTCATCCAATTCCTTCCAAATATTTGGCCTTCTACTACCCCTCGTGTTGGATGATGGAGGATGCCTTTCCTTCCTTCCAATGGATATCTTCCTATTGACTTCATCCGATATTTCTCTGGGATAGGGATATTGATTCATATTTGGTACATTGGGGATTGCATTCATTAGTGGTAGGTTCCCTCTCTATTGACAATGGGAATACATCAATGTTCCCTTCTCGATAGATTCTACCAGGTGTTTGACATCAACTCATTTATTCACACTTGTTAGATTGTACCATGGTACCTTGACACCCATTATCATCATCGATGGGTTATATCATGTTTTTTAATAGGATACACCAATGACTAGTAATCAAATGGTTTCTCACTATGTTTGACTTCAACATATCTATTCACATAGTGTAGACTTGTACGACGATAGATCATTTTGAAGACTTCGGGTGAAGTACAAGAATTACATATTTTGTGCTCTTACCTGACACATTGTACCACTCCATATACATTGGTACTTGCAGAGGATCAGTTTGTTCACTCTATTGGTCCCAGGTATCCTTTGTTCTTTATTTTGAGACATAGCTCCATTGTGTATCTCTTCATGGCTATGTTCTACTTTCACATGGATCCACTGTGTATTCCTCGTGGCCATGTTTTCTAATTTATATATATCACATGGATCCACTGATTATTGTTCTTGGCCATGGTGATTAGTCATACTTTCATATATTCCATGGATCCACAATGTACTTGATTTGGCATCCATGCTTACATCACTCATGAGTATGGGTATACCCAACTTAGGATAAATAATACTCTTAATTGATTTTGGCTGACAGTTTATGTTTTTGAATAAGTTGTCTTGGGAACCTTCATATATTCTTTCATTTAATCCTCTCCTTTCATATTTATAATGTGTTTCGACCATCACTTTCCCTTTTTACCTCACACATTAGGGGACATCTTTTATAACACAAATTGCCATATATATGCATTTGTGACATGGCCCAACCCTTTTCGCTAGCTTGCTAATCAAAATCCCAACTTCCCTCATCAAATTCACTTTACAAACGTGACTTTTTATTATATCCATAGGTTTCCTTTGTGTAACATGCAAACATCCATGCCTTTCTAGCTTACAACCTGTGGATACCCTCAAAAAGTGTGAAAATTAAAATAATTCCACATTTCCAAGCGATGTTTTCAGTTGGGATCATTTTCCAACCTTCCTAAGCCTGTACGAAAATAAATTCAACCTCCTAAACCTATCAAGGATAGTATAAATGCACCATTGGGGGAATGTATTAAGAGGAAGAATCAAGGTGCAAGAGCATGCTGACAGAATTCAACAAGCTTCCTTATATCCCTTCATTCTCTGAGTAGCATCCCATACATGGAAACTCCTTTTCCAATGTTCCTTCCTTCTCTATATAGCTACAAGGTCTATTCCTATCCATATTGAGCTATCCAAGGAAGAGCCTCACCATTGATTTGATGCTTGAAGGTCTTTGGAGGAAACCAGGGTAGTTGGCTCTGAACCAATACCGAAAGTTGAATCAGGTTATAACTACCTTTCTCACATTGTTGTTAATAGAAGAGTTCTCTTTCCCTCATATTTTGTGTTTATTGGTTCATTTTAATGTTATATGCTAATGTATTTCATGTATATCTAAATCTATGCACATAATATATGCTATTTGAATGTACAAATACCTTGTAGTATCCTATTGTTGGTTTCATATTGCAGGCTAGTTCCGACAAAGATCATGAGTGCTTCAAGAAGAGAGATTGGGGATCGACATCAAATGAAGGATTCAAGGTGCGAGGCCTCTCCTTCTTTATTTATCTCTCTCTCTTTATTAGTTATTTTTTGTATGCATTGATATAGATGATGATAGGTTTTGTCTTTGAAATTTGTTCTTGCTCTATTGTGACTTGACCCAAGGTCACAAGGGAAAAATCCCTTAATCAATGAGTATAGAGGATTGTCCATATGGAAGCTATGTAGAGAAGCAATACCAATTCTCCATATTCATTTAAATTGGGTGTCTGGTAATGGTAATATGATCAAAATATAGGAGGGTAGTGCCCCCACTCATGCACAATTTATAACTTTTATAACTCAGAGTATGGATGATTTCTCAAAATTCTTAAAATGTTGTTTGACCTTTCTCTTTGGGATAACACATTGGACAACATGTGGTTGGAATAGAAGATAATTTCAACTCTAGATTCACTTTCTCCCTAGTTGTATGTTTCTTTTATTCATCTCCGTATTTGTGCTCATGTTGAAAACTAAAACATGACTAGAGGGGTTGGGGTCTCAAATGCAATGAGTATGTGGTTAATCAAGGCTACAAATTTCAATTATTGGAAATTTTGTTACCTCCAAAGTCTAATTTTTGATATCATATTTTGAAAGGGGATGGAATACCAAAATTAAATATTCTTTACTGTATCACGGTTCATGGGAGACTTCTAACTTTAGAAACTCTTGAAAAAAGAGGAATCCAAAGTTCGTCAAGATGTTCTTTGTGTAATAATTCAGAGGAAAACCATTGCCATCTCTTATTTTATTATCCTTATACCAAGCAAGTATGAAATCATGAGTTTAGGGAAATTGAAAGTAGACTTGTGCATCCCCATTCTTGGCAGGAGATGTTCACAACTTGCCACAAAACATATATTGGGAATTTTTTGAACGAACCTATTCTCAAAAGAGATTGGATTGCAATGCCATTTTTTATCTATTGGAATATATGGCTCACAAG
The DNA here is from genome assembly GCA_010110895.2 of Picea sitchensis. Taxonomy (NCBI): domain Eukaryota; kingdom Viridiplantae; phylum Streptophyta; class Pinopsida; order Pinales; family Pinaceae; genus Picea; species Picea sitchensis. The sequence continues at coordinate 97,555 of SNQJ01S0050129.1, forward strand.
AAACAGATCACCTTCTTATAAATAGGATTCCAGTCCTATATCTATAGATATAAAATTATATGGCCTTTTGATTGGATATCCATGCTAGAGGAATCAAAGAATATAACATGTTGGTGTTGAAGTAGGAATAAAGGGATTGGCTCCAAGACATATTTCTAGGAGGTTTATTGCAATTGAGAAGATCAATTAAAAGAATGACAATTGAAACATCATGGAAAATTAATTTGGAAGAAGATGAATTCCAAAGATTTCAATCATCTCATAATGAGTATTTTATTTTCTTTGATGGGGCATCAAAAGGAAACATAGGGTTGTAGGTGCAGGGGGGATCACCATAGATCCTAGTGGACATCAAGAAATTATTTTTAAATGGGGTATAGGTGAAGTGACAAATAATCAAGATGAAGTTCATGTCCTTTATTAAGGACTCAAGATCCTTGATTCAAGGAATATTGGGAGCCTGATTGTTATTGGAGACTCTGCAATCATTATAAGACATATGTGAAACTTCTCCACTCCACCAAATTTCAAGTTAGCAAGGCTTATCTCTAGAATCCAATCTAAGGTAAAGAGGTTTGTAAGGGTTGATTTCTTCCACATTCTAAGATCTAGGAATCATTGAGTTGAGAAGTTAGCTAATGGATCCTCTCACTTGGAGGCCAGGAAAATAAGGATAAATGGGAGAATAACCACATCATGTATCCCTTAATTTTATTCATGAATTATAATCCAAAGTTTGTTAGGAATCCAAGATTCATTGACAAGTGGCATAAGGAATTCATGAGTGTAGGTCAATACTTAAGAGGGAGTAGTTCATTAGTACATTCCCACACTTCACATTTTATTTGGGAGTAGGGCCTAGGCTCATATTTTTTTTGGCTCATCAATGATGGATGAAAGTGGGATATTTTCAAACACTAGCCTGACTATTCCTCTTTTTGGTTCATTCCTAGTAAACTTCATGTGGAAGACAAGGGTAGTCTAGGTAGCACATAATTACCTTCAATTTACCTCTGTATAATTTGGGATGTGGGATGATAGAGAACCACATTCCTCTAGGATGTTATCATATTTTTTAACTCATGGGTATTCATTGGGTTTTAAGGTGTCACATGAGTTTATTGTTAGATAATCAAACATTCATATTTATCACAACTATATGTATTTATTACACTTGTATTTGTCACCCTAGGCCTTGAAGAGAACCTAATGATGTTATTATGTCAAAATCATGAGTTGTACTTAAGAAATTGCTTAAACAACACCACATGTGAGCCTAGTCATGTTTCTGCTAGGGATAAAAGTGGCCAACCACATGTTTCTCATACTCAACTTGTAGGATATGACTGGTTTTCAATACAAAACCTATGGCCACCCCCTCAATCTTCTATATTCGGAGAGTTCCAAGGAGATCACTGAGAGATATGTTGGACATGATGCATTATTAAGCATGGAACTTGTGCATGACCTATTTTTTCCTAGTTCACATGCCTTGAACACATCTCTAAGATTCTCTACACTCATATAAATAGAAGCCTAATTGGGGGAATGGTCACCTAATATCATACTTAAGAATTGAGTATTAAGAGTCCTCACACTGGTGGAGAGGAATTTAAGAGTCCTTTGTCATTCTCTTTTCATAGTGTTGGGCATCAACACATGTGTAGATTGAAATCCTAGGAGAGAAAGAGTCCATTATCCTCTTTCCAAAGTATGATCATGAGTATATTCACTTCTTCTAACCAAGCAAGGGTGGATAAGGGAGAGATCAAGGAACTCGAAGTGAGGAGTGTAGAAAGAAACTCAAGGTAATCTATACTTGTTGCAACTCATTTTATCAATTTAGATACATTTGTATTTGTCACCCTAGGCCTTGAAGAGAACCTAATGATTTTATTATGTCAAAATCATGAGTTTCACTTAAGAAATTTCTTCAAAAACACCACATTTAAGCCTATTCATGTTTTTTCTAGGGAGAAAAGTGAGTGGTCACATGTTTTTCACACCCAACTTGCAACCACTTGTTGGTTTTCAATATAAAACCCACAACCACTCCCTTGATCTTCTATATTTGAAGAGTTCCAAGGAGATCAATGAGAGATGGGTTGGCCATGATACATTATGGAGGATGAAACTTGTGCATGACATGTATTTTCCTATATCACATGCCTTGAACCTATCTCTAAGATTCTCTACACTTGTACAAAGAGAGGCCCAACTAGGGGAATGGTCACCTAATATTGTTGGAGATACTTAACACACACCTAGAATTTCTTTTTCCTATGGTTTTCCCTATGTTTATTAGTCATTATTCAGTCTCCTATAGTTTAGGGAGAATATTCTCTTCAATTCACACTTTATTTTGATCATTTAAGTGGAGTCTAGATGCCACATTGGGATTATCACCATGCAACATTGGGATCATTAACAACTAATGCACATTGTCCTTGGGATCATCACCAGACTAGCACATTACTCATGATTCCCTGATATCCTCCTCACTTCACTCTATTTCAGTCAGTTAACTAAAGACTGATAGACTAGTTAACTCAGACTAAGTGGTATTTCACTCCTGTAATTTCCCGAGAGACTAGACTAGGTCGCAGATTACTCTTGTAGTTGTTGGTGTGTGTCCAGATCACTCTATAGCACCAAAATGGTGCATTGGATTCTCCTCCAGTGTCCATTAGTTGAGTTATATAAAGTATATCATGTGTAAATTATCATTCATTCATTTGGTTAATGAGAATTCTTCCATTCTTTCTCTTCTGCTTCTCTTTTCTCATATTTTCTCTGCAATTGTGTATGTCAATTCCTAGCTAGATCTATAACACATTTACATGGTATCAGAGTTGATGGACTGCTAGGGAAAAGACACACCATATTATTTTTTGCAGGTACCGAATATCAGTGATGATTTTAGGGGATAAATTTTGCTCATGGGCTAATTTTCCATGGTTTTTCCCAAAAACGATTCACTATTCTAAAAACAATTCGCCCAAATTCTATAGGATAAAATTATTTTACCTTAAAAATCACCAAAAGTTTATACAAAGTATATAAAATCCTTAGAAATTTGAACAGTTTTACAAAAATATCACCAAAAATGTTATAGTTGGCATATGAAGGATTAGTAGAATTTGCCAAGGTTTCTACATTTTAAAATATATTTTCATCCTTAAAATCATCCCTGCCAAAGATTGAAGACAACGGAAAAATGGAATTTCCAAAAGAATTCATTCTTACACCGTACAATTTCTTTGCATGGAAGGATAAGATGATCATGCATCTTTGAAGCAGAGGATTATACCAGTCAACCATGAACACAGAGACAGAACCAACATCAGCCATAGAAAAATCCAATTATCTAAATTGAATGGATGAAGCGTTTGGAACAATTTGCAGTCTCATTTCTCCTGAACTCCTCTTTCACATATCCTCCTGTAAAACCCCCAATGAAGCCTGGACTACCATGGAAGGGATTTTTGGCAAACATGAAGCGATGAGGGGACACATGCTCGAGGTAGAATTTATCACATTGGATCCAAAAATCTTTGACCTCCAAGATTTATTTACCAAATATAAGGTGTTGTGTTGGTTTTGTCACTTGGGTGAGAAAAACAACAACACTCGCATGTCTAGATGAGCCTGCTAGACAAGACAGAAGTTTGTGAGTGGGTTAGATAAGCCAAACACAAATGAAAACAAAGAAATTAACTAAAACAATTAAGAAATAAATGTTAGAAATATTGAGAAACTTAGAACCATGAAAATCAAACAATGGACAACATAATGCTACCAATGGATCAATAGATTAGTAGGAAAAACACCATAGAGAAAGGCGGGGACTTATGAGTCTCCTCTTCCTCCTTGGGAGGGCTCTTGAGTTCCCTAATTGAGATCTCTTCACTCTTTACAATGGAATAAATGGAAAATGGTGAAGAAAAACAATGCCTATTCCCTCAAGAGGTGAGTGGAATGGCCTATTGCAATAGTACTTGAAGGCTTCAAAGAGAAAAGAGGATTCTCAAAGAAGAATTCTTGCAGCATAACAATACCTTGAAGATATTGGTTTCTTAGCACACCCATGGAACTTATTTATAGCATTCATACATGGAAAAATGTAATTGGTTCATAGTGTAAACAAGGAGCCTTTTAGGGCACCCTCTAGTCCTTGACCAACCTCCCATCTAGATTTCACTCAGATATGAGTGTCAAATTGTGTTGGGGGTTAGACCAGAAGTGGTTGAGGGGCTGAAAAGATCCATAAATGTGTCGTTCATAGAAGTGTGTGGCTTTTCTCATACACAGTCATGAATTTTTTTCATAGTGCACGCTAAGGCCTATGTTGGCCTATGCACTCTGCGTACTGTGCGCGTGCTACCTTTGGTGATTCTGAACATTCTGATTTTTGACCCCAATTACATAGTTTTTTGCCTTCTGGATGAATTTTAGTGTTGTAGGTGGACTAACTATTGATGGCATTGATTTGTGTCTTCAATCATTTGCATGCAATGTTGCAGATGATTTTTCAGTGATAACAGATGCCCCATGATGTGTGAGGTTAGGAGCATACATATAGCCGAAATGCATCAATGTTTATTTTCCTGAGAGTGCCATTGTAATGAAGAGTAAAGAGAGGAACTGCAAGAGTGATTTGTCAGAGGGAGAGGGAAGATTGTGGGACCAAAACCTTTCTATAAGGAGAAAAAAGAAAATATGTGTACAAATGAGGCGGTCATGCCCCATGCTCGTGTCATGAAACCAAAATGTGACTGGAACTGAAGATGTATTTTGATGTAGATAACTGCATCACCCTCGGGGGTGATTGATAATGGTAGATGATAGTTCTGGATGGTGAACAGACTATGAATTGAGGCAAGGATGACTGTAAGAAATGTCGATGACTTGTAGGCATTGATGGCCTAACAAATTCAGAGGTATTCGGCTGGTATGAAACAACTGCAATAGTCACATAGTAAGACCCACCGTAACATGAGAGTTTTTTGAAGTTGAATGTTATGGGGGTCAATGAAATCAGAGAGAAATGATGATTCTCTTTGTGTCATCCGAGACTCCTCATTGTAAAGGTAATGCGAGTCAAGATATTGTCGCCCTTCTGGAAACAATACTGATGTTTACAGAAAGGGGGATGTGACTCTAAGAAGCAAAGGGCTTTGTGAAATCCACTGAGTAATAGGTGATATCAGGTATGGATAGGTAACATGACTGAAGTCAATATGTTGTGGGACACAAGACTTCCCTTGGTTGGGGAATTTTGAAGGATGATTAGAAGCAACTGTAAAACTAGATCTAGTGTCAGGGGGACAACTAGATATGGGGTTAAACTGTGCCAGAGGCTAACAAAGTGGACAAACTCAGAGATCATGGGTATATGGACTTGGGATACTTGGGGTTTGTGAATGATGTCAGGATGATAGGAGAGTGGATGCCCCAACCAAGGGTGAAATGGGTTTCTTTTTCTAGGGAAAAAGAAGGCCATTGAGGATGACGACGAAAAATCTATGTATATGTTGGAAACACAAGGTTTTTACAATTAGCAAAGAAATAAAGAATAATTTGGGTTGAGTGTATAGATATAGAAATGGGTGCCCCAATGAAAGATGTCTTGGCTTGTTAGGGCACAAGTGTGTGAAAAAGAACTAGTGGAGGGTGGGGGCCCCATGGGTGTGTTTTTGTATTAGGTAAATGAATGGAGGAAAATCTTCATATGATCAAACTGATGGTGGATGAGATGGAGGGATAATGAAACTGCAAAGGTGTAGTCAATAGAACCAAGATGAGATGACCTCGAATTCCATTGGGAAGGTTAGAAGTATGATGAGAAGAAGTATGGGGTTCATTCTTGGAAGTGCATAAGACTATCGGGACTCCCATCACTAGGGGGTGAAATCAGCATGAGTGTCGAGTTTCCAGGGGGAACTATGAATGGGATAACTCATGTGGGGGAGAGTGCTACCGGTTGATAGTACCCAAATGTGATAGAGGTAAAGGTACTGCAGATCCGGATGTATGGATCATAAAGGTAAACGTTAGAGGGTGTGACTGGGATATGCAATTGATTTACAAAGGGAATAATTACATGCTAGTGTCGAACATATACCTGAAGGGGTTGTAAGATTGCAAACTAAGTACCAACACACATGAAAACCAAATACCCGATGTGAAAAATATCTGATGATAAAGAACATATAACAGTTATTTGATCAAATTGAACATGAGAATGCGTACATAAACGTGATGTGAGAAAAATTCTTCATCGGGGCCAAGTGCAGATGATGACCCGTGGAATGTGAATGTGTAGATGTCGGGTCCAGGATATCATAGCTGAGAACAGATAAAAAAATGGAGGTTTTGGGCTCTTGTAACAGAGTATGGAAGTTGGGAAAAGGAGCTATATATGGTTGGTGGGCCAAATATGCCACCTCATTTGTACCTGTCACTATTACTGAGCTGTCAAGATAGCTTTGAGGAGATTTGGAGATTGTGGGAGCATGAGGCTACTGATCCGGGAGTGGCGAGAGACAGGTTAGTGATATTATCCTCTTACACCTTGTGAAATTCCTATTTTGTAGATAGGCATTGTGTGGAGGGTCGTACAGGGGATTTTTAGGGTAGAGGCACACCAGTTCACGGGAAAAGGAGGAATACCTGCGCACATGTGCACGGGTATAATCCATTTTCCATCGCATAATGTGCAGTTGTCCTTGACACAGCCGCGCATGTGGGCATAGGGATTGGGAAGATAGGAACACATTAGATGTGTGCCTATCTAACTGACAACCGCACACTCATGTGTGACTGTTTCTCAGACAGCTTCACATTAGGGTGCAGCTGTGCAAAGAAAAGGTGTGCACATGTGCAAAGAAAAGGTGCGCACATGTGTGCACCTATCTGGGTGAAAGTCGCACACTGTGGGCAAGGATAAGGGGTTGTAATGTTTGATAATTTGATGTTTTTTTTATCAATGATGATTCTGATCAAGTGATTATGTTGTCGATGTAGGTAATCACGAGACTCTAATATCACGATGCCTGTGCACTAGAGAGAGCACGTCTGGGATCGTTTACGTGAGGCGATGAGAGTGTAGTCAGGTGTGTTGTCGCAAGAGTTTAATCTAGGCTATAATAGAGCCAAGCCTTAGAACATTTTAAATGAAAAAATAAGTTATCACTCGGAACTTGACTTGGGTTGCATGCAAGTAAATTCTGAGATAACCACAAACCACTTTTGATTGGAAGTTGCCCCTTCCAACCTGAGAGGAATATATGGAATATAAGTTATGATAGGGTATTCAATAAACTTAACAATGGGAAAATCTATGGGTAACGAAAATTTTTGAGGCTTTTAGGGTTGATGGGTTGGACCAGGAGGTAGTCCATTGGGCATGGGGTCAAATGATCAAGAAAATAATAAGAGTGTTTCGGCAACAGAAATCCAAGGAACAGAGGTGAGATAGAAGCTGATTACGGAGAAAAGGATTTATAAAATCATGGTGGCAGAATCGAGACAAAACATATCAAAATGCAAGGAGCACTTAGCCATGAGTGAATTACAAGCATAAATCAGTGGAAAGAGATGGTTGGGACAGAGCAACTAACAAAGGATGAATTCTGAACCGTCAGATCTTTGCAAGAAACATCTATAACATGTCCCACAATAGAGCATCTAACAAACATATGAATTCCAGTACAAATGCATGTTACAAATTGGGAAGAAAATAGAAATAAAACCAAGTGAAATGATGTAAAAAATGAAGCAATAAGACATTCTCTGCAAACAAAATCACAAGAATCTCTGATGTAGATCGAAAATGGCTCTGCACTCTTTTATTATACATGAAAGCAAAGATTACAGTTCCAGGAGTACTACTCCCATGCTTTCCACCACCACCACCACCCCCCTCTTGTTGAATGTTACAAAGATGCCTCATATAGGTATTGAGGTCGAAATCAACAGTTACCATCAAATCTTGAAACTTTCTGCCATAGAAAATGGGGCAAACCGCTGAAAACTGGGGCTGAGGTCATGGTTATGCATCTCTCGAATTGTCATAGTGGTGCATAAACTGAAACATGATTTTGTGCATCTATTTGTTTCAAGCAAAAACCTCTCTCATTTCCCTGAGATACATTTTCATTTTCCCCAAATATGCATTTTACAAACATGTGTCAAAACAGGAAAATACGAGATCTGAAAATTAGGGTTCGAAGATGGATTTGATTCTCCCAATATGTGACACTTGTAGGAAAAATGTTAGAGGATATTAATCTATGAAATTTTAGGCAAAAAATCCTCTGACCGTTTCTCAAAATGATACTCCAGTCACTCATAATCATCATTTGAAAACGATGACTCAACACAGTAAAAAATGCCAAACTTCTGAAAATGAACCTCATCTTTCGGGGGACTTTTGATTGCCTACCCAAGATCCAAATGAAATTCTGAAGACACCACTAGAAGTATTAGGATCTTTGTATGTTGATCGACTATTTGAGTGTGCAAAAAGGCCTCTCCATGACTGAGAAAACATATTTTTTTCCAAGGCAGTTTATCATTGGAGAAAACTTACAACTTTCGGTGGCTAACAGGCTGAAAATAGGGGTGTCTTAGCCACCAAAAGTTCTTGATTTTAGCGGCTAACAGGCCAAAAAAAAAGCACCGTAAGACACCAAAAGTCTTGAAACCCCAATTAAAGGTTTCGGGAAAATGGGCAGTGGTCAAAATCTTTGTGTCGCCTAAACCCCCGACTGTTGGAAACCCGAAATGGTGATGTGGCATTTATGTAAAACCTTATCATAGCGATTTTATGTCATTTATTGCATTCTTTTCATGCTTCCTCGTGAGCTCTTCCTCCATGTGGCTCGATGCATAGCTGGGAAGATGGCCGAAAAATAATATGCGAAAGGCTTGGGAAGTCGTTTAACGTTTTTAATTATTACTTTTGAATCGCTTTAACTCCTTTTAAACAATCACTTTTCGAAATTTTGGTACCGGAACTTTGGATTTGTTATTAAAAATCATACTTCATGAATACCCGGACCCCAAAACTGGAAAATCTTGAAGCACTTTTAGACTCCTTTTTATAACTAAGGGCGGCTCTATAACCAAAGAATAATTGAATTTTGGATTTAGGGAAGAAAAATTCAAATTTGTTACAACATAGGCTCCATCTAGGGATCCCGTCCCCCTACGGGACGAGAAGAACACGTAGACCAAGTGCCTAATCCACCTCTATCTCCCTTTGAAATCTGTAACATGTGCCTGGAGATGAAACTGAATGCAAGCATGCCTTGCAATACTGAGCTGAAGTTGAAAACTGGAAATCATACTGAAATAAATGCTCATTGTGCAAAGATTATTCATACTCCTACCTACTCTAATCTACTGAAAACATGGTAGATTAAATGATACAAAAGTGCCAGTGAAGCCAATCTAGTAACTGGCTACTTATTTGAAATCTGCTCACACTTTCTCTAAGCAGGCTAAAAAAGGAAACTGACAACTCCCATCTGAAATGTTGTTGAACATAAATGTTCAATCTTCTCCTCGATTCCTGTGAAAAAATATCCATGACATAGCATACTCCTCCATAAAATGAATCTAAAAGGTCAACAAAAGGATCATGAAAAAATGCATGGTCCTGAGGTTTTAAATAAAAAACTTCATCAAAGACTACTGTGTGCTCCAATTTATTTTGCTCAGGATCATCCTCAAAGAGGATATCCAAACATCCTTTATTTGATATGGAATTTGTCTGAAAACCGTCATTCCTCCATGAAAAACCTGCAACAAATTGTTCTAGAGAAACAATATTATAATCATCAGTGTACTCATCATATCTGGGTGCGGCAGATAGATCTGAAGTGTTATCAATCAGAAAAATCCTTGGGGTATCAACCATGGGAAGCTCTACTCCTTTCTCTAGCATGATGTCCATCTCAGATTTATACCCCTCCAAATCAGAATCTAAATCATTCTTGAATGCCAAACATTCTTCAAGATGGTTAAACATGACAGCCACATCTTTTTCATGAAATAAAATAGAGTCTACAAGCTGATCTCCTGGCAGAGAATCATCATCATAAATAGGTTCACTGACTTCCTGTATAGTTTCATGACTATCATCATTTAAAATAAGATTTGCATTAATAGTAGAAGAAGTTTCACTCACATGTTCAGGACTGTGTGGATGTTGCAAATCTGTGTAAGCATGGGTTGCAACATAACTGTTCAGGAGTAGATCTATTTCTTTTTTTGTTAAAGGAGGAGGTGGTCTGTGTAATTTCGGGATCAAGCAACTATCCTTTATTTTCTCTTCTACGGGCTGACCGTGATGTTGAATATCTTCTTCTTGAATATGATTACAAGAGCTATCATATCCATCTTCTTTATCAGCCAACTCTTCTTCACACTGATCATCTTCATCAACTTGAGAAATTTCTAATATTTCTTCCTCCTCTTCAAGAGGATTTGTATGATCTTTTTGTCTTATGAATTCTATATTACAACAATCTTCAAAAAGAATTTCAGCTCAATATATCCTCTTACAATGTTGATGAAAAAGTGTGTGAAAATATTTCAATGAAGGACTATTAGAATGGGGTAAATATTTATACCAGAGCCTAGCATCTCTTTCCAATGAAAACATAAAAAACTACATGAGGACATCTTCATGATGTACATTTAATTCATCCATGAGCTTGTGGAATTCAAACAAGTGTTGAGCAAGGTCGTTGTCCCCATATCCTCCAAATTTAGGAAGGACATCTTCCCAAATTTTATTGTCTGGAATAGTGTTTGGAAAACCATAAACATTTGTAAAGTCCAGAGGAGCAAACCTTGCAGTAATCCAAGCAGCGAACGAATTCGACATTTGAGACCAGTGGAGTCGCCAATGAAATCATGTAGAGTCTTCAAACCAAGGATTCACCGGGTGAATGATCACAGCCAATCGAATGTTTATCCCTTGTTCACCATCAAGAGATAGATCTAAAAAAATTTCATATCCCAGGGAATATAACTTCGTCCTCCATCCCCGACAACGGCGCCAAAAAAAATTTGTTGCAAGAGTTGACTCTAGGCTGTAATAGAGCCAAGCCTTAGAACATTTTAAATGAAAAAATAAGTTATCACCTGGAACTTGACTTGGGTTGCATGCAAGTAAATTCCGAGATAACCACAAACCACTTTTGATTGGAAGATACCCCTTCCAACCCGAGAGGAATCTCTCGAATATAAGCCACGATAGGGTATTCAATAAGATTAGAAGTGGGCATATCTGTGGGTAACATAAAGTTTTGAGGTTTTTAGGGTTGATGGCTTGGACTGGGAGGTAGTCCATTGGGCATGGAGTCAAATGATCAAGCAAATAATAAGAGTGTTTTGGCAATGGAAATCCATGGAACAGAGGCAAGATAGAATATGATTATAGAGAAAAGGATTTATAAAAGTATGGTGGTAGAATAGAGAGAAAACATATCAAACTGCAAGGAGCACTTAGACATGAGTGAATTCCAAGCATAAATCAGTGGAAAGAGATGGATGGGATAGAGAAACTAACAAAGGATGAATTATGAACCTTCAGATCTCTACAAGAAACAACCTATAACATGTCCTGCAATAGAGCATCTAACAAATGGATGAATTCCATTACAAACTCATGTTACAAATCCGGAAGAAAATAGAAATAAAACCAAGTGAAATGATGTAAAAAATGAAGTGATAAGACATTCTCTGCAAACAAAATCACAAGAATCTTTGATATAGATCGAAAATGGCTCTGCACTCTTTTATTAAACATGAAAGAAAAGATTACAATCCCAAGAGTACTACTCCCATG